>JAVQJS010050163.1:0-29379 GCA_036024795.1 Galaxias rostratus | reverse complement strand
TTTATCATATTCGTTTCGGCTGTGTTCTAAAACATTAAATTAAACATTACATTAATAATAAATTAAAGTTGTGTCAATAAATAAAACATCAAAATGCAAACGGCTGTTAAAATTGTACTACAAAGGTTTAAACAAAGGTTTAATTGACTACTTAATGTAGCCTAACGTTCAAAGTATCTAAAGAGACAATTTGACCCTTTCCAACTAACATACAAACTGTCTTTGACTCTGGATCATGTCTATCCTCCAAATTTCCAAGTGCAGGTTAGTGTAGAAAGTAAAATATAATTACATCTTTGTCAAATGGGTAGACATTTTACCACTGAGACTTTTCTTAAGAAGCACTGGTCTCAATCTTTCTACCTAAGTGGGTATGCTTATACAGTATAATGATTCTCAGTTTAACCTGTGAAATAATTGGCTCCCGAGTGGAAGGAAGATACTACTAAAGGAAACACTTAAGAATAATAGAGATGCCGCTCCTTAAACATTCCTAAGTTATGCTTGCTGGGTGTAGGACTTTTGATGATTTGTTTGTTTATTGTCTCATCATGTCTGTGTGATTTCCCTTGGCTCCCCCATGGAGCGGTGCCAAATGAAGTGTAGCTTGCCAATGAAACTGTCAGACTTCTTTCTACAAGATAAGAGTATCAATCATGACAGGTTTCATCTCAGAGGAGGTGAATGATAGCTGATTGTCATTGGTTACCATGATGTATCCGAACATCCATCCATTGTCTGAAAGTGTTTGTTCTTTAACGGTCACTGTGAAATATTTTAGAGTCTGTATTGTGCCATCCTCTCGCCAGTGCAGTGCTTCTGCGTCCCTCTACTTGGTTGGGTTAGGTATAGGCAGCAAAAAGAGAGTTCTTAATGTGTGTGGGCCCAGGCTTGGCATTACGGGTGTGGTTCAACAAGAGCAGACACTTGATATTAGAACCTTATTCAACCTGAGGGGACAGTACTCTGGCTCAGCAATTAAACAGAGAATGTAACTCTTGGCCCCTTAATCGTTCTCTCTCTCTAATTCTCTATTTTAAAAGCGATCTCGCTTATACAAAATGAAGGCTTCTCATAATGAGATTAGGACATCATATTTGAGGTTAGACTAATCAGTGTAATAAGGGGTCTCTCTGAGTTTTGGCGCCCATTAGGATATTAGTATCATTAGGCTCTCGCTGCTAAGAGGGCCTCGTGTGGAGAGACTGGGTCCAATCTGCTCACTGCTGCTTGGACAAAGAGAGCCGGGGGTAAGTGGCTAACTCTCCGCACACCTATTGATCTGTTTACTCCCAGCCGAGGTTGCCTCACAGGGGAAAGCCAAAAAGCTGGAGGTAAAGGTGCTGTGGCCCCTGGCTGCTGTTGCATAACTTCCTTTAGAAGGCAATTACAGCACCGGCTAGACAGCAGCTACGTAGGTGCTGAGGGAATGGGAGGTCAGGTTTATGATGTATCATGTCAAAATGGTGACAATAAAAATCCAATGGCATATCTTAAATTAGACTGAAAGTGGCACGTAAGTCACAGTAGTTAAGACCAGCATTAGTAAAGGATAATTCTAACAAAACTTAGTGGATTGGGATTGCAGGATAAATCTGGGTGCAAATGCAGGAAATCTGGCAGGGCACTCTATGAAGATTTGGAGGAACATTTTGTTTGTTTAGTTGAAGGAAATTAGATTATTCCATCTGCCCGTGACCCGGTGTTATGATTATTATCATATATATTAGTATTACTGAGTCATGCATTTATTCTGGCAGTGACAGAGCACAGTGCGGATTTAATTTGCAGGCTTCACACCATCCTGATTTCCCTCCATGGTAGGTTTGATATACCGGTGCTAAATGTTCTGGGCTTGAGCAGGAAGGAGTGCAGGGTTAGTACGAGGCACATGTCCAGTTGGACACAACCATGTCCTAAGGGCTTGTCTTTGGTGGACAGTTACACCCAAGAGCATGCCTCTATGTAACATATGTTTAGACTGAATGAATGTTGATATGCTACATGTGCTTTTACAGTGTGGTGGCATGTGAATGGAACACAAAGACAAAAGCATTGACGATTGTTTTTTGTTTTTTGTATGACTCAAAATAGAGGAATATATGGTATGTACAAGATGCTTTTAATGCTACAAATGAGATGGTGTATGAGCACTGTGTAACGTTGTGATCTCAGACATACAGCCCTGGTTTTAGGATTACCATAGTCTCAAAGCACTGGAGGCGGGCAGCGCATGGGACCACAGTCTGTAACGAAAAGTCAAAGATGCCAGACGTCAGTGATGGGTCATTGCGCGCTCCAAGCAGAGTGCTTTTCAAAGCCCTCTTTTCATCATTCTTTTTACTTCAATGCAGGGACTGGTCCTCCCACTTCTATTTTCATTGACGTAATTGCCATAGTTGAGAACTGCAAATCTGGCAAGTTACAAGAAAGGTGTTGAGTGGAGCAGATTCTAAGGACTCACTTCGGTTATCATTCTGCTTCGGTAGCTTTGCTGGGGTTGGCGTGGAGAGCTCAGAGATTCGTTTGCTAGAGTCTAACATAAGTCTAACATTAAGTCTAACATTTGAAGAGCTGACCTTTTTTTTCTTCAGTATTAAGCTTGCCTTTGCTTTTGCATTTGTTAGATACAGCATGGACATACATGGATTAGTCTTGTATGTTTGTTAGGTTATTTCTCAATATAGTTTTTAAACATTCACAAGGCTATCTTACTCTCTTATTGCCAGTCTTTTTCCATGAACCAATTGCTAGTAATTTCCAATGCTTAGATCGAGGGGAATAATAACACAGAATACAGGTTTCTCTGAATACTGCCGACTGGTAAGCCCTGACCAAACGACAATCAGCTTCCGTCAAAAACATATTTTACATCCATATTCTAAAAATGCTTTACTCCCTTTGGCGCCTTTTTTTGTCACACGCAGAAAGCAGTTCATCCTATTTGGGGCCATAATTTGCAATTATCTGGTCGGTCACGATAGTATGATTTTGTCTGTGTGCCTGCAGCTATTCGTTGGATAGCCAGGGAGCTCAGAAAATGATTAAAGTCAACTATCAAGCCTGTCTTTTAAATTACACTAGTAGACAGTTTTGACAAAGAAACAAAGTATGAGATTTAAACCACAGTTTGTCTATTTGTGCCTATGCGATGAAAAAGAGAAAAACACTGTGCCTGAACTAGATTTGACGCCAGGAAGAGATAAAGACATATTGTTCTCTTTTGGCATCTTGACCATAGCACATAAACTGTCTAATAGCCTGAATTTAAAATAGGTGTAATAAAGTTATAATGGTTGAATAACGATGAATTCCACCATTGCTGCTGGAATCTCTGATCTGCTGGAATCTCTGAGAAAAATGCTAATCTTCTTATGCATAAAAAAAAGTTTATCATTAAAAAACACCACGGTGAAATCCAATACCTGTAATCAAATGTAATGTGAAAATGGCCTGTTTACATAATTCATGTTATACTTCTGATACAATTTTCCTTTTTTATGATACATCAATTTTGCATATATTTTAGACTCAACTCGCAATGAAGGCTGATGAACATCCAGTATATTTTCTTCTTTCCTAAACCTCTGAGATTGGCTTAGGTGTAAATGAGCCTGTAAGTGTCAAATGAGAAAAGCAAATTTACCGCTATGCCAGAGTCTGTGAAATTAAACGTATGTACAATGTTGATCACCTCAAATTAAGCTTGCCTTCACTCCCATAACCTGCTTTGGCTGTGCACGCTGATCTGATCAACACTAGCTTTCATTCTCTAATCAAGAATCGTATCTGCCGTTGTCAGCCCATCACCTCAGCATGAGATTACAAGACATATCACTTGAATTAAATTATGCTATTTACGTCACCACCATACAATCAATACACAAATCATTCCACCCAAAATATTGATAAGTCTCTGCTTAGGAAATACCAGCAACTAAACATAGTTCATTTTAAGTGGTTACCCGCAGAAGGTTAAACAACATCCCGTTGTAAGCAAGGGACAAGGACTGCAATGGAACAGAGTCATGTCTGGCCATCCACCAGCTTCTTACAGATGTCTCAGAAGTTCACTGACACTGTTCCATCACTTCCATTCAGTGGCTGGATTGAGTAATGCGATTAGCCTGGCTGCCAAATCAGTCTTGTTGAATGTAGCTGTAATTAGAGTGGCGGGATGAGGAAGGTGTTGAACAAAGATTAGAAGAGGCGATCCGCAGTATGGGATAGCAACACTACACGCCACAAGCTAAAGAGGTAATCATTGTCAATAAGAACTAAGACCATCTTAAGTTGATGGATGGGTTCTCATAAACGTGCTTCTGGCAGACCAGAAGGTAACTCTTTTTCAATAGCAGTATTACCAGAGTGATTTAAGAGCAAAATGGACAGTAAAGAATCCAACCCTTTATCCTCTTGCACGTGTGTCCCTCCAATTTAATGAGCCAATCAATTTTTTTCAGTTGACATACAGATATTGTGAAGGCTAACATCTCATTCTGGAAATGGTTCTTACTAAACTTGTAATCCTCCCATATAAACCAAAGGGCATATGTGTATTACTTTATGTGCCAAGTACACCAAAGTGTTATGGGAAAAAAAGGATAAAGGAAGCCCCTCTGGACCTGGGACGTTGGATACCTATTTTACTAAATAAAGCATATTTTCTTAAAACAGAGTAATCCCAGAGGTATCATTTTATTTTAGTTGTAGTAAATTATGTCTCCTTACATATTAGTCAAATCAGTACTACACTTGAAGTTCTAACCAAACAAGTAATCAGGAACCCAAATGATAAGATATACATCCAGTTGATCTATCATCCATTCAGAGTTGGCCAGATTCGGCCCTCATCAACACTGAAGATTAGCAATGAAAACAATAAAACCTATAAACTGCATATAGTCACTGACATTAGACAATAAGATTAACCACAAACAGCAGTTTAATTAATGTACATTTTCTTTCCCTAACTGAAGGCCTACTGTACAAAAGTCTAATCATGCATTCATTTTTGGGGGTTGCAAATTGATCACCTAGCCAAATTAAAGTCACTACAAAGTTGTACTTCATATTTTTTGTTCACTTTCAAATGTTTATTGGCAATGATTTATTCATTGCAAATCATATTGTTAAAGTCCAGCAAGTGTTGTAGGTCAGTATCGTAGTGAGCCAGTTTGTTTTAACTTTATTTGGTATAGCTTTGCGAGACCTTCATCTCCCTCTAACACACATAATTGCATTCCACACAGATTATGTTCATTGTTTCAGTCTATTTGTCTTTTTCGTGTATATACATCACCAGACATAACGCAAATTATGAGTCCGTCTCAAAGGACTGTTCTACTAGGTCATCTGGCAACATTTCAATTGATGTTGCCAGACAAATGCAATCAGTAGCTTCGAAGAATGTTGCCAGATTGTTTTCAAACTGCATTCAACTGGTAAGAAAACCATTTCAAAGAAGTATATGTGACAGCAAGGCAATTTCTTTATTGGTGCGTCCAGAAATAGCATCACCAATTTGGCATGCAAACACTCTGACTCAGTAATAGAAATAGAAATATGTTCTTCCTATATCACCAACGTAGAGGGAGAAATGAGGCTTGTCATTGAAACAGTTGGCCATCCATCAGCGATTTCTTTTGGTTTATCAGCCTGCCCAAGGAAAAACGCACAATGATGTCAGGCATTAATCAAATGCTGACAACTCACATTTTGGATTTGGACATGTGCCCTTTCTCACACCCTCTAAGCCAATGTCCGGATATGGCTCCAACTACAGGCTTAACAGATGTAATGGTGTGCAGCTTAGCTCAAATGAGGGCTTTCCATAGTTTGAGGGAGCTGTGGGATTACATTACATGTGCGGCATATGACGTAATTGTAAATTACCATGCATGACTTGAATAAGAATTGCGACATATATTTCCTCCAATGCAGAAAACAAAACAATATTGGAAAGTATCCTTCATATAGCGTACCCTTTCTGAAGTAATCCTGCTTTATTAAATAATAAGTTGAACAACAATACAAGATTTAAGTTAGGAAACTTTTATCATTTCTCATTTTAGCCTATGCCTGCTTATTGCTCACGCTCGATCCTCTTTTTATCCCCTTTGTTTGTTCCACTGAAAGGCTGGATGCAATTGCAAGAAGACTTGACAACAATTTAGCATCATATTCAAAAATTTATTTTGATTATTCTTTTTTTGGACATCCCAATGAAAATTTCAAATAATCGAAGGTTTGTTATATCACAAGACTTTATTCAAATGGAGGGATATCTAGGAATAGCTGCAGGGAGCAAGATGTGACCCTGAAACACATTCCAACATTTTCTCTCTCAATCCCTTAGTTTTTCAAAAGTGCCCCTTAACCCAAGAGAGAAAATGTCTTTAAATGATCCTCTCTATTGCAGGACCTCAAATTCCCACATCTACAGTGCCTGTCGTTTCCTATTGTTTGTGTTGTAGGGAGTAATGCACAAAATTCATGGAAAAATGTAGACTACCATGTATGAGAACCCAAGCAACACATGTAGCCTGCTGTACAGGATGACTGGGTACTGTACAGAAATTGCACCGCAAGTGACTCCTTCACGTTCTGTAAATGACGTGGATGGCCAGACCTTTGAATAGAACCTTATGCATGTATACACAGTGTGTGCCTCAATAAGCGCTATTTGTAATGGCCTTTATGTGTGTACCTATTGTCATAATAGTGGGGATGAATGCTAATGATCCCAGAGAGCTGCCTTATCATGTGTCTGAGCTAATGTTCCTTCAAATAGGCACATTTTACGGCTGTCTCAGCCTTCTGCTGCAAAAGACAAACAAACGTGGATAGATAATTCAAAGGCTCTTCTCGTTAGTGCACAACTCAAGTCTCATTTAGACAAACAACTTAGATGTGCCTCCATCCTTTTAAAATGGATGTTTTCTAAGAAAAGGTATCAAAACATTAGTGGAGAAGGGATTTGCATGGCTCATTTAATAACCTTGTAATTTAGCAAGGATGTTCTGGGCAAGCCATGTTAGATTGCTTACATACTGGAGAGAACTCACTGTCGGTTGCCATGTGCAGGAGGTGTTATCGAGGCGCTCTTGGGAAAACACTATCTCAATCCTGATCTAACATTTATAGGACCCATATCACTTTCTCTGCAACCACACTGGTCTTTGATTATTTAACAGTTACCCACATATCTGTGCTGATGCAATAACCAACACCAGGATCCAGGTAATGTTGTTGGCTCTGATAGAAACAAGCAGACTTATCTGTCTTTTTTAATCCCATGTGGAGCCCTCTATAAAGAGATGCCATCTTTCTGAGGCGAACCGTTTCCACCTCCCTGTATTGAGGGCAAGTCCATAGATCATGCATATTTAAACTGTACAGTTCTGGAGTGTGAATGGATTAATTATCACAACTGAGTGTGTGCAATGTGTGGATTGTCTATTTTAAAGGTAGCTACATTCAGTATGTCTACATTTCAGTCTCCAGACACATTTCTTTGGTGTGCACCAAATATGACCCGACCAACACAGTGGAAATAAGGGCAATAGCAATTCTCCAATACAAATGATTTCTGTGTTCAACCGTGTTCCATTTGTTGCGTTACTGAATCACAGTATACTGATTTAATTTTCACTCATGAAAAATCCCCAAGGGTCATTCAGACACCTACTATTAATGACAGAATGACCAGATTAAAGTTGTTATAGTTTTTTTTGGTTTGGCATTCTAAGAGCTTCGATTAATCAATGATCGTGATATAAAGAAAAGGATGCTTGATTGATGGCTTTTTGACCAAATTCTGAAGCAAGTAAAATGTTTGTGAAAAAACAAATATCAGAGAGGGCATCCAAGGCAGCTATCCTTTCTTCACTGCCTTGATTATGTATCCATTGATGATTGTCAGTTTAAGTCATGACAACACATGAACAATAGCCATTTGACAGACTGATTCCTAGTAAATAGCTTACACATTGAAGTTAAGGCAGCAGAGCAGAAGGGTTCATATCTTGACATTTAGAACCTAATTAAAAGCCAGGAAGGAAATGATCCAAGCAGGGCCTGACTCTTATTACAAGCAGGTGGTCATACACAAAAAACAGCTACAGGCACACACACAACTTATAAACCCTAAGTTCATAGTGACCAAAATCAATATTTATTTTGTAAGGGTAATTTTGTTATTCAAAAACCTTTTTACACTTTGTACTTTTTTCTCATTCTGATCTATTTTTCTTTGAGTATCTAGACACATTTTGAGACCCCATCAAATATTGTCAGACACACACACACACACACACACACACACACACACACACACACACACACACACATACACACCTTTCTTCCCTCCAATTGTATTCAAAGTCAACAGACTGTTTCATCTCCTCATATTATGCCACACACAAGACAACAAAGATCAGAGACAGTCTAAGCCATTCCATTGTCCTCCTCAAACTCCATTCATTAAAATGTTATTTTTAAGGACTCACACATTGTTTTGGTGCCACTCCCTCACTCCTCAAATATAGTGTCATGCCCTATTTGTTTGAAAAGATGCCTCCACTGTGGCCTAGCACACAACAAACAGAACAAACTAATACCATCCAATAGAAATAAATCTGTTGCAGGCACATCAACAATAGACCTTTTTTATTTATCATTATGCTATGTTACAGTTGTTAAATTGTATTTCAAGTTTAAGCAGTGTATTGAGGATTTAAATAGTGTTCTAAACTTTGCTCTTTGAAAAATGGTAAATTAGTTTGGCCCCTCAGTTTTCACAGGCAGCCTAGTAAATCTGTGTGTCTTAATCATTCCACGCCCCTACGGTTTGCAACCTGCTTTCCTGCTTTCATATTTTGCTGCTAATTGGCAATGCAGCACACGCCTTAGCGGAACCAGGAACCTGCGGGCATTGCAGACGAAGGCAAATGCAAGGCTTAAAGAAACTGAGATCACTGAAGCATGCCCGTGCCAATGCTGCCACACACTCTTTATTTAAAACAGGGCTATTTTCCTGATCCTGTATAAAAAAATCTTGGTTCATGTATTGCTTTTGCCATCACAGCTCAAATTGTCTTCCTGCCCATGCATATCTCCATGTTATATTCTACATATCTCATAATACGCAAAAAATAAATATGTCATCTTTAATCCAATCGGTTCTTATTTAGTTTGTTTAATTTTGTATCATGTGTGGGTTATTTATGTTTACAATGATTAGAGAGGATGGAAATGTGTTCAAGGAATTTACTGGACTATTTTTAATAATTGATGAGATGTCAAACCCATTGAAAACATTCGAAAGTTGAGCAAATTGAGTTTGTGTTTTTATCCTCCACTGTCTGTCCCTTTCTGTTACTTGTTGTGCACCTAACCCATTTGACAACCAGACATGCCTGCCCAATTACCTCGGTTGGGAGTGTTATGTAAATATTCAACTGCAGAGTCTGGAATTGCTGGCCATTTGAGGAGGGATGTCAAATGCTAGTTAAGGTGACTGCCAGACATATGGATTATGTAGCTTCAATGGGGTCACGACCATATTTGCCCGATCCTACTTTTGAAAATGTCCATCATTGAGATGACCTCAACGTATAATGCATAGAGGATAGTGGTGGCCTAGTTGGTAGAATGTCTACCTGGTGACAAATAGACAAATAGGTTATGAGTTCTAGCCCAGCTGGGGACTGTAATTCTGCAATTCAGATTGACTTGCAATTGTATACAGTGATGTGTGAATGCTCCAACTGGTTGATATATAACTGTTGACCACAGCTGCACGTCGTAAACTAGGATTGCCCTTCTGTTTTGGAAATGCAGGGGTTACGATTTGTGGCTGAAAGGGTCACATCGGAGACAGGATGTCTGCAGATTAGACATCACCAGGGGGCAAGGAGGTGTCTCCATATGACCAGCTGTCTGTTCCATTTCTGACTTAGCTTAGGGAAAAGGATACACCTCTGTTTGGTATATAAGAATGCAGATTTCAGAAATAAATTGTCATCTCCTTCAGATAGCATTGTAAATGCTGAGTGGGATGATGTAAGCACATTTGATCCTTTGCAGGAGCACCCTTTTTAATAAAATACTTTTTATTGAGCAAAATATTTTGGTGTTGCTGTGTTTAATATTTGGAATTTCCATAACAGAACACCACCCCTAGTGTGTCCTTGAGCAAGACATTTAACCTTAAGTTTCTCCAGGGGGACTGCCCCTGAAATTTCAACGTAAGTCGCTTTGGATAAAAGATTCTGCTGAATAACTGCAATGTAATATATTGTAATGTAATGCATCCAATTGCCGTTTCTAAGAGCAAAGATGTTATAGTCCAACGTGGTGTTTAATAGCAATCCTACATGACACATAACCCCTAGGTACAGTTGATTCACTTTTTCTCTTAGACTGGACCCTGTGAAGGAGGTTACAACCCTTTGACCTTGGAGTCTTATTAATCTGTAATCATGTGGTTCTCTGCCAGGCTACATTTGTTGTTATTTTTTCCCTGACTGAGTAATGTTCGAAAAATGCAATTTCCTCTGATGGATGATGATAAGAGAGGGGGAGACACTCAGTCCTGCCTGCCACTAGTGAATTATGCACAGTGAAAGTGGAAGCCCAGGCAGCCCTTTGAATACCTGCAGTCTGAACTATTCAGCTAGCCTGGGCACTGTAATGTATGCCTTTATGGGCAGTACCATGAAGATGTTTCACTCGTGTATATGACCCTATTTATAGTATTTACAGAATTTGGCATGGTCTCATAATTCCCATTGGCTGTGTGTCTGAGCTATACACAAGCCATACTGGTACACCATTTTAAAGAACCTGTACATTCATGTTATGGGAACCAACCCTCACTATTCCTCTGCTCTGCGTTTTACATCTTTTGGGGGAAAACAATGACAACGTTTCAATTTGGGATCCTTCTATTGTTATTTTTGTTATCTAGAGCAATCAACCAAATTCACTGGATATAATTGGGTAAATCTCTTTGCTTTTAACAAACATTTCAATCAATACCTTCAGCAGGCAAAATACATCTGCATAAATACCAACAAAGGAAGCCTAGTCAGAATTAAATGCTACAGAAAGGTTAAGGAGGATACACACTGTTCAAAATAGAGTCCACACACTCAGCAGGACACAGATTGGACAGCTGTGAAGTGCGTTTCACAAACATCTGGCTCACCTTAAACTACACAAAATAGTATTAAATGAAACATACTACAGCTACAATCCATCTTAAATAATTTTTTCCCCCACCAATTATGCAGGTAATAAAAATGTGTCTATTTGCATGTCTAAAATAGGAAGGCAAAAGCTTAATAATGATTTGCATCTTGGGGAATAATTCTTAACAGAGTCGTCAAAGAAGGGCTTCATTATTCTATGAACATAGCTATGTAGAAATATATATGCTGGTGTAGATGCACTATTTTATACTGAATCACTGTGTGTACGCATGTGTCTGCATGTCCGTGTACTTGTCTGCACACATGCTCATTTCAGCAAAGCCTGTGGATGTGGGGGTGGCTTATAGTGAATAAATTTTCATGAACGGTGTCTGGCTTGGAAAATGACCCACTCCTGGGCTTCTCAGGGTAGGGTTGAAGGATTACTAGTATCTAACTGGAGGTGTTGCTCCTACTGCTCACTCACTCAGACACTGCCGCTGCCTACTCTAGTCAGCCAGCAATACAACATGGCACTATTCTAGCCTGACGGTCTTGGGGGAAGTACTAGCTCTCTAACACACAAACATCCACGCATTCACACCCTTGCTTTGATGCTGCTCCACCGACAAGTCTGTCTGGAACACTAACCCTTAAGCGTATAGCAGCTCTGCCCGCAGGAATATCTCAACGAAAGATGCAAAGCTTTGAACCAAAAGGAGATAAGCTACATGTAGACTAAGTAAGGTTGAAACCAGCGCCTAATAGTTGTTTTAAACTTTTGCTGTTTTGTCACATGGGTTTTCTCTTCTATAATAGTAGACATTCTTTACCTGTGCCACGGATGTACATAATTTTTATCCTTGTCTCACAGTCAAAAGCCACCACCCCCTTACACAAATACACACACACACGCCGCACACACACACACAGGTATAATACAAATCACCTTGGAGTATTAACAAACTAAGCATACACATTTGACAGTATATACTATTCAGTGGTTCACAATGGTGGTCGTATTCCATTGTATCTAATTTTGTCCACAGTCTTGAGGAGGGAGTTCAGAATGTTAGCATTAATGTATAGTTTCCCTTTTATGATGTGCTTTCAGATAATTCATGTTACTAAAGGCCTTGAAAAAAGTGCCCCTCCTTCAGAGAAAGGACATTAACCTCCGTCTTTTCATTTAGTTGGTGTAGATGACTTTCGTGATCTATTGGCAATAAAACCGACCAACTATTCATAAAGACGATCGAAGCTTGTGACATACCATATATCTGTGCAGACGGAACACTTTCCAGATCAACATTATGGTATGTTATTTTAAATCTATAAAGACAGAAGGGGCAATATCTTGCAGTCATTTTTCAGCACTAAAACTTGACAGAACAGAGTATGTTCCTTAAGTTGCAGGTATGCTTCATTAGAGATCTACAATTCACTATAGGCTGATACAAGTTTAGTTTTAATAATGTAAGATGAGCTCCTGCTAAGCTATAGCAGACGCTAGTCTGGAGATGTTAATGAGAGAGGTCATTTAGCATTCTGTTTGTATGACGTTTCCATGTAAAATGTATAGTGGCACAGGAGTTGTTTTGAAGTGAAACACAAATGATGCAGAGATGCACAGTCGTTCTGTGAGTGGAAAGATCACAAGGATACGAAGAGGGCATGACGTTGTTCCCGGGGGAAAAGGGGTCTACTCTTGCCCCCTCATTTTTAGCCTTGATGCTTGATTTATGCAGTCTACACCACCACTTAAGCACCTGTGACCTGAGATACACATAATGAGCACATTGTTTGAATTTTATCAAAGAGAATCATGGTGCGCTATAATGATTTTGACCGCATCCAATGTAAAGAAGTATGGTCTAAGTTCATAATACATGTTTTGTGTGAGGAAGTCATTTCCCTTTGAGATCATAATGATAGGACTGTCAAATTTGCAAATGTGCAGCTAATAACCAAGCCTCATGTTCAAATGCAAATCTAAGTCATGACACCTTTCAGAAATTAAAGCACTCAAAAGCTGTTTACAGAGGACTCCTATAAAAAAAAACTCCATAAGCCCCTCCTATTCTTTATGAAAATGCTAAAAAAACACAGCTGCTTTAGAACTGCGCACATCAAGATAACTCAAGCTTGGAAGAACAAAAAATTGAAAAAAATACACGTATTAGACAGGAAATAATCTCTATGGCTGCAGTGGTGTTTAGTACACTGCCAAGCTATGTAGCAGGTAACATATAGTGTTGTGGTATCACATTCTGTTTATGGTACACTGTGGCATGCATTCCATAACATTTCGTTATTACTGACCATGTGGTTTGCTACCAACTAAGATGAATTAAATTGAGAGATAGGCGTGATAGAATATAAAATAAATAAATAAACTCAAATTTTTTGGGCTTGAGGATAAAATGCAGCCATTATGTGAGCACTGGTGGCAGGTAATTCAGAATATAATGGAAGGAAGATCTTAAGATAACTGGAGGGTTTAACATACCAACGCTGCATCATATGCTGGTGTTGTTTCACACAGATCCCACATTGTGCAAATGATCCCACCCCCCTGAACAATCACTACATCTTAATGATCTAAGTGTCTGTAATATAATAAACTATTTTAATAAGATGGCATTAGTTTGATTAACCATTCCAGCACATTCTCTCTTGTTTTTCTCCTAAGTATTCCAAATCATGGTAGTAAGTTTTTCTGGTTAAACAGTGCATTTCATGTCGCTTTTGGTTTTGAATCTTAAGTGACCCTTCAAGTCTCATAACTAGGAATTTGTTTTGTTTCTAGTGCTCATGGAATCAACATAATGATCCATCCATCCATTATACCGCTTGACCTATGCAGGGTTGTGGGGGGGGGGGGGGGGTGACTAGAGCCACTACCAGCCGACATAGGGCAAGAGGTGGGGTACACCCTGGACAGGTCGCCAGCCTATGACAGGGCCAACACATAGACAGACAACAACTCACACTCACACCTACAAGCAATTTTTACTCACCAATTAACCTGCATGTTTTTAGGGTTTTTTTGGACTGCAGGAGGAAACCGGGGTACCCGGAGGACACTCAAGCAAACACTAGGAAAACAAGCAAAATCCATACTGAAAGGCTTTTGGGTCAGGTAAGAATTGAACCCAGGACCTTTTCGCTATGAGGCAACCGTGCTAACCAAAGAGCCATTGTGCTGCCCAACAAAATTATATGAAGTAAAAATAATTACCAGTCGTCAATTGAGCATGAACTTACAGTGTCAGCAAGCAACAATATCCTCAAAAACATGTAACTTTAAAGTTTTCACTAGCCTACTGGCAAAACTATTCATCAGTTTTTACCTCTATAGCTCAGCAAAGTAATTGGTACAAAGGTATTTATTGAAGCTATCTCACGTAGCATTTAATATTTTCCCATAACCCCTAAAATGTACAGAATTCAACTGCAAAGTCCATAAAATGTTAATTCTTTACATACCAAGAAATTGTCAAATAAAGGCTGACTGTCACATCGCTGTCATTTGCTGTGATGAATATCGTTGTATTTCCACAATTTAATGTGTAGGACTAGTTTGTGCCCAGGCCCGTTGTATATAGTGGTGTGCACTAGTGAAAGGATGGTTAATGATCTTCCTGACTGACAGTCATGTGTTACAATGAAAAAGCCCATCAAGGCTATAAAAAGTGGAGAAGTCTTCCCCCTGACTGCTGGCTGACCTGCCTGGGTGTTTTTCCACACTCTGTCACCTTAATATCCTCCCATAAATTACAGCATCCCTCTAGGGAGGCGGGCTTTTATTTAATAAAGCTGCTGACCTGTCCCAACAGTCTGCCTTCACTGATTGACTTCCTTACAACTGTGTCAGGACATCACTGAGCGTCAATCTTAGTCTACAATTCCAAGTGGATGCTCTCTAGGCATCTCTCCTAGAGTAACTGCTTTTCAGTCAAAGCTCATAGTCATTTGTTGAGTCTTCAGTGTTGTTAAACTTACCCAATGGTTTGATCTCATCGTCTGATTTCTTAACTTCGTTTTTTTTGCAGTTGACATTCTTAAATTGAAGTGCATAGTTTGCTAAAGGCATATTAGTATAAAAAAATCTAACAAAAAATATTGACTGGATTCAATGCATTCTTTTATGCTCCTACTCACTGAGGGTTTATAGCTTCATATTAGGTCAGTAGTTATTAAGTCAGTCAGTAATTCACATGGATTGCACTGTATCATTTTAGGATTTTCTTGAGGACAGATATTTTGCTTTCCAAGATAGCGCCTAATATAAAATAGTAAAATTATCATTTAATAGACCCATTCAGTGGATAATATAAAGCTTTCTTTGTTATTGCTCCCCTGCGGTCGAATGACAGACACTTCTTACATTGTATCTGGGGAAAATCCCAGGGAAAAGATGACTTCACATCCCTTCCACTATATGGCCCTGTCATTACAACAGAATCCGTAAATTACAAATCTTGAAAAATGGTTGGTAGAAAACACCCTTTGTCAAACTCTTGCTCATTGGCCTATTCAGAATTGAAGAATATTCGAGCTTAGTTAAATTGGTGGCTATGCCCCAAAAATCATTTGACAGTTTGCAAGACCGCACTTTAGAATGATTCCCAAAGTTTAGACCCTAAAAGAGTGCCAGGTACTTGGCCTCAAGCTCCCGAATGTTGACTCAATAAGGCATAAACCCCTCTCCACAGGGGCTCACGGTTTTACGTATGCCAACACACTGCTGGCAACAATGAAAAATATCTTAAGACATGAAACATTGTCTGTGCTGCCAATATACAGATTAATTATGGTGCTTTGATAGTATTTCTCTATATGGACATATGCTTATTTTGACCGACCTTTCTTTTAGCATCCAAATTGGAATAAACAATATTATGCAGGTTTATACCATGCCTTGAAAAATACAAAATTAAAAAAAGCTGGACAACCATAGTCCTTCTTCATATTCGTTCCAAATCAATGCACTTGTCATCACAAAGTCGGTGTATTAAAATTTCCTGCTGTTCTACATAGACTGCCATTTTAATCTGCAATACACTTGAATATGTTGATTTGAATGTCAATTATACAAAGTCAAAGAAAATAAAATATATGGCTTGTGGCTGAATATCTTCCTTTAGCATTTAAACACAATGCAAGCGTAGATTGATTATTTACAGAACAAACTTAAATTTGAAAGCTATCCAAGGCAATGCACAAGTTCAAAGTTCAAAGTGTTTTACTTGTCAAATGCACAGTATAATACAGGATCATTCTGAGCAAAGAAATTCTTATGACAAGGCAGGCAACAACTTCGTAGAACAGTACCAAAATATCCATACCAGAAATCCTATCCATCCTATTGTCTCATTGCTAAATTTTACTCAAAACTAATTGGGGCAAAGATTAGCCTGCCAATCTTTCCTGCATCAGCCAATCACCATTAAAAGACTGCCCACATACAGCATGTCAAATGTAAAAAACAGCTGGAATGATGTAAAGTACCTAGCTACAGTACTTGGATAAGAAGAAGTACCCGGCATTCATTTATTTAGGTTTATTGAGATGAAATACTGCACAATATACATTGGATATCACTGCGCATCTGTGGCTGTATAATGCTAAGACCAAGCCAGAGGATATTGAATGCATACAGGATCCATTGGCCTGTAATCCTCTTATTAGATTGGAAACAGCAGGTGTCCTAGTGGCAGTGTCTTAGTTAACTTTAGCTTCATCTAACTATATTTGGATTTCTGTGGCTGTCATTTAAAATCACAAATAACTTGTGAATGAAATCCTAGTTCAAGTTGGAGTCTAATGTACCTTGAAGACTGAGCCGAAACATTGTTAAAATTTAACAACTTTTTCCTTCCTTCATCATCCCATCATTTGTTGTTTTATGTCTGATTACACCCGTATTTCTAAGTGATCCTTTCACAGCTGGGCTTCCATTTTCTATTTGGTTTTAGAAAAACATATTTGCATGGATATCATTTTAGATGCTTGGGAAACATCCTATTGGAAGCAAAGCTCATGAAAAAGAAACCTACTGGCATGTTTTCCTTTTTAGATATTCAGGAGGGAGTGTTGATAATGGAATTTTATAGTACTATTAGTCCCTTGACATCAATTTCTGGGGCCCTGCTCTAAGTGTTTGCTGCTTGTCCATCATGGTTGGTAGCTTATGCCAGGGAGTTGTCAGCTAGCTTCTTATACAGTTCTCTTTGCCACACTTTTCTCATGGATTGTTGTGTTTAGCATTACTCTCTTGTCCATACCGTTCAAATAAAATAAAAAAATAAAAGTGTTGAATTAACGATGAAGGAAAATACAGCATTTACTCCTATTCCTGGAGGAATATGCAACAGTAAGACCTTCAGGAAAAGTCTGAGGGGTTTTTAAGTAAAGATGCATGGCAGAACCAAAATTGTAGGCACAACTGTAACACCTGTAGTTTGTATTTGGATATCTATATCAGTAGATAAGTATATCAGTGGATAGGTTCACAAAACGTGTCAGGTACTTGACAGAAGAACTGGCAGTGTGTCAAGAAAACCACCTCTGTGGGAGCTACTATGTACAAAGTCTGTTTAAGACCAAAACATCGGACCACAGTCATTAGTTTGTTCAACCAGATATTGTATTTGCATTTGCTTTGTTTAATGCCCTTAGTTCTAACTTGGAATGCTTAGGGAAAACTATCAGTGCTAATTAGTAGGAGAACCATGAAAAGGGCATTTACTTTGCAGTGCCGCTAAGTGAGCGTGACACAGGAAATAAACAAACAAATTAATTTGGAATTATGTCAGTAGTGCTAAGGCCTGTGGCTGTGGTCTCCCCTAAATTCAGAATACGAACCTAGGAACCAAAGAATGGTCGCCCGCTGAGCGGGCTGTTACAAGCCAACATGAATTGAGTATGGAAATATATCAAATCAAAGTTAAGTTTCCTGCTGAGCTGGCTGCACAAAGCCAGGCGGCATAGAATTGTGGGAGATTAAATACCTCAGTACAATAGGTAAGTTTCTTGCACAGTGGGCAGGCCAGCTGGAACCTAGTTTGGGCAATATAACAAAAACGAGTGAAGTCTATTTTTGAAATGATAGATCTGGTGGTGCCAAAACCGTATATAAAGATCTGAGATGTTAAAGCTCTCCACGGAGCCCTCAGGAGATGTTGTGTGCTCAATTCAGCCAAATTCTGCAAATTTACGCTTGGTGACATGTACATTATTATTCTCGATTTAAAATGTTTTGCCTCCACTTTTGTAGTAACAATTACCTAAATGCCTTAACATGGAAGAGATCACAAGATGCAAATCCTCTCCTGCAAGATGGGCATGTAGACCTCAGAGGTCTTTGACTCTGGCAATACAATTACTCTGCGCACTATCTAAATGTTATGTATGCCTGTTCACTCTTTTCCTAAACAAATGTGTCTCTTAAATATGCATGTAATCTAATCCTTATTGGAGATTAATTCCATCCAAATCCCTGGTATTGGAAACTTGGCTTTAACAGTGTTCCTCACCTCTTCACAAAAGCTCTCTATGGCTTCAAGTTGAATTCACACAAAGATAAACATATTTCAGCCTAGTTTAGGGGAGTTGTGGAGGAGATATTGCAATGATTGCCTTTAAAGAGGATGAGAAAGGATTTTTAAAGGCTTTTATCTCAAAGTAGAGTTAGAATCACTTACAACTGCTCCCTCACACTGATATTTGATCAAACATCTGCCTGATCCAGGCCTAGGGCTAATATTAGTGCCAAGGCTAAACTTTCTTTTCTATACCTTTTAAAGTTTCCACTTTTTAGTTACCATTTGATGAGTCTGGGAAGACATGCAAAGACTGAGAAAAAAGTGTTAGCAAATAAAATGTAACCTAAACTTACAGTTAATTCGCCAGTGAGTTGTGTATTAAAATGCAAAGAATGTGGTATTATTCTGTTCAAATTATAGTTAATTAATCTATTTTACATTTTCATCACATAACATAGGCAGCAGGGGACAATCCCAGGGGGGTGCAGGGTGGCTTGTAAGGAAATTTGGGTCAATTATAAATATAGGTTCTCATTACTGATGCAACATGGGTTTTTTGTCAAAGGTTGCAGCAGTAAATCTAGGAAATTACTATGGCTTCATATAGGGCTTAGGGTTATTTTCGACCCAAATAATCTCCTTCCCTCAAATGTATCAAATAATAACAGATTCAAATTATCAATGTATAAAGAATAATGAGTAATCCGTGTCATCTCCATTCATTCTAGTCTCTTATTTAGCCTTGGCATTCCAACTGGGAAAGACTATTGAGTTGTGCTGCTTATAGAGGACACAAAGCACTGAAGCAGGAATATAAGGTCATATTGTGTTGTAATACATAAACCTTGGTTAGAATGTAGAGAGAGATGCCATTCCAACAAGCCCTCAAGATTAATAACCAAGCAGACCTTTAGAATGGATTATTTAGTTTCCCCATGCCATGTTTATCTCAGGCCGGCAGAACAGTTTGAATCATCAGAAGACGCTTTACCAGTGCAATGAAAAGCTTCAGATGAGGTGTGGAGGGGAATGGTGAAGAGGTCTTTTCACTCCTGCACTTCAGTGATAACTTTTGCATTTCATAACATTGTGTTGAAGCAAGCAACTACTAAAAGCAAAAGTAGAGGCTTCTATCTGGAATGGACCTTGTTTGGAATTATTTTCTCTGAAACACTAAGCCAGTTCTGGAAAAAGTGATAAAAAAGGGAACAAAAGATTTGCTAGCAATCTCAATATATGATTTGACAATTTTGGGAACACTTAATGTTTTTTGGCATCCTTTGTCTTAATTTACATGCCTTTTTCTTAATGTATTAAAAACTTTCTCCAGAATTAGATAATGAATAAGATGTGCCTCAAGTCTGTCTGTTTGTCAAAATAAAAAAAAATTGATAGCTGACGTACTGCAAGTGTCAATGGTGAAACATACACGGTCTCAATGCAATGTTCCCAAAACTTCAACATACCATCCATATTCTATCTCTGTCTCTCTCATTCTCTCTCTTATCCTTTGTCTCTCACTGTTTTTTTGCCATCCTTATGGCAAGTTATCTTAGGCTTATGCGTGATGGAAATATAACAAAATATACCGTACAATTGTCTCAATATTCGCATAAGCAGACCCATTTTTGCGGGTATATCGCATGTAACTTTTTTAAATTCCTATCTTTCGAATAGGGAAGTTAGTCACCCTCTCGCTAAGTCAGTCTTTATACCACAGCCATTTTCTGAAGCGATTTCTGGGGATAATAGCAGTCACAAATCATCCTCTAGGCATTGGTGTCACCGAAATTGATGTGCCTTCATTTCAAAACAATGGAGGTGCCTTATATGGGGCCCCTGTGATGTCATAACTTCACTGTTTGACAGGTTAGGCAGGCGAATGCTGCCTGAGGACGGGCACAGGGCCAATGGAACACTGTCTGGGATGGCTCAATCAATCCTAGGGTTTTCCAAGAGGGGGGCTAGTGAGTTAAGGAGACACCAGACATCCTCAATCACAATGCCCACACTGAACAAATTGACCACCTTTACTGTAAAATAATCAGGCAAGCTAATTCCCTTTGAGCTGGCTTCTCGCTCTCTCCCACACCGTATTTGTAGTCCGGTTGTACTCTTCTTTCTTCTTTCTTTTATGCATATAGATTACGTATCCCATAAAGTTATATTAATAAACATATATATATACATATATATATATATATATATGCACATACATGTGTGTGTGTGGTGCAAATGTGTCAACTAGAAACAAAATAAGTTATTCAAACAAGAATACCCTGCCTACTTAGTGTGCCTTTTTGTTATTCTACTACGTAATTTGCCAACAAGTCACTTATCTACTTCTCACAGTTCAGCAAAAGAAAAAAGAGAGAAGACAAACACAAAGGTTCACTCTGTTGTCTCCGCATTTCTGTTTTGACTCTTCTTCAATAAACAGGCTGGCTGATATAAGTGTGGATTAAAGAGCTGCTTGGGTTTATATGAGAGAGATTGAGTAATAAATTATTTATGTGGGCTAGTGGAGGAAGGCCATAAATCTTTGGATTTTTTTAGTGGGGCCCGGCAGACGATTTAGTGGGTTGGGCATCGTTGGCAATTATTTAAAAATATAGATGGAATTATAAATAATTATTGCTTTTTTAAAATACATGTATTAATCATTCTTCTTACAATTTAGTTCCTGCTTTGACAATCATTCATATTTTTCATTAGTTTGTGAAGAGGTTAGGCATACCTGTGTATAAATGCCACATAAATGCAAAAAAGATAAGTGGACTACCTAGAAGCAATCCTTAATTTAAAATTGATTGGCTTGGCCAGCCTCTTACACACCTGGTTCCTCATGCATATAGAGTTTGATGCGTTTTCCTCCTAGCTGCATCATAGCAGTGAGACCTTTTCACACAAGATTCACTATGTGGAGAAAATTGTATGGATGAAGCTGTCCCGCCTCACCAGACCCAAACCACCACTTCAAAGAGACAGGGTTGGGATGATCTTTGCATGACGGATGGGGCTTTACTGGTTGTAAGTGTTGAGGAATGAGTTACTGTACATATTGGAGTCTGGCATGTTACCCTCCAATAGCATCCAAGATCACCCAATCAGGTCCAACTAGCTGGTGCCAGTCCGTTGAGTGGAAGCTTTGTGTCATTTTGTAGAGAAACAAGGCTGAGAATGAATCACCAAAGATGATTTTTTGCCCTGTAATGACAGGATGTTTTCTGGTGCTGTCACTTAAACTATTGCATGGTTAGCTTGCTCTGCTGATGCCAGTCAGGGGTTGAGAATGAAATGAGAAAAAAAATCCTTGCTTTTATACGTCAGCCGGGGGTCATTGTCGTGATCGATCCTTGGATATAAATGTAGCTAGTAGCTACTCACGAATTGCTGGTTCAAAGAAAAACATTCAAGAAATAGACAGGTAGTCATAGAGTGTGACATAAAGACACACGGACAGAGAAACACGCCAACACCTAGGTGAGAATGTGGCACTCCTCACAGTCAGACTGTGCAGTGGAGGTTTAAGAAGGATCGAGTGGCCGCCAAAACATATAAAGAATGCTGGCAAAATATTTTGGTAACATGTTGTATAAACCAATACTTGAGAAGGAAACAGGCACCCTCTCACTGTACTGCTGTGCCCAAATGGCTTAACTTACTCTGAACTGTTAGTTTAGCATAACTGGTTTCTAACCCATATCATCTTCAAGGGATTTTGAAAGCTCACTATAGATACTATTATACCCTACACAATCACCCTGGAAATAATCCTTCAACTACATTGTACCCATTGTGGATTCTTAACACTGTTAAATTGGACAATTCAGCCTGGACCACCATAGTCATCTATCTACACCAAACACCTTGTGGTAGAATTTGTGGTCCCAGCATCAACACTAACTTGAATAACTAACATTCTCACTTTTATTAACTAACATTACAACAATCCATCATCATCTTGTCCCAAAACAGAAAGGTCGGACATTACAGAGGAGGGCAATGGGAGGATAATACTAATGAAGCTGAAAGGAGAATAACACAAAAAAGCTGGACATAGCATAAGGGATTGGATATGAAAAAGCCAGGTCTTGGGAATGGACATAATGAAAAAACAGACCTATAAATCACTAGCCAGTGAATAATTAGATTGAGGGAACCCTTGGGAACCCCCAAGGCCACCAAAAGTGACATTGTGATTTGCAATTAACTCTGTGAAGTGGGAGCGGGGTTGTGTTCCTATCGTAATAATTTAGTTAATGTTACTTCTAAAGATGAGGATGGAGGACCCATCATTGTAATTCCAAGTCCTCCTGGACCTCTCACTGTCACACACTAGGACTGATGGCCAAAATATATTGTATTGGACACAGGGACATGGACTACAAATGACCCAGATAATTTCAATGGTGGTATTGACACAGAACCTGAATTATGAGGTTCAAGATTCCTCCTCCTCTATATAATTTATTTTGTGAATGCTCATCATATATTACTTCAGCGACAAGAATCAATTTACCTCTCAAGAAAATGCTAATGCGTGGGCATTCTCTCATGAGATACTAATTGCTTGCCTTGTTACTCTGAACTTAAACTCAAGGTAGCTCGCCAGCAAGGTAATTTTATAAAATACAGTGTCCAGCTGACGTCTGACAGAGCTTATCATGTGTCATTGTTTATTTCTACTACTATGGCACCTTTGACATCTTATAATATGTCATGGGCTCATTCTATTGATTCGAAGAATACAGTATGTTTAGATGTTTACTGACTTGGGATAACATACATTAGAGACAAACTTTGGAAATCCAAGAAACCACAATTGCTAGATCTATTAATATTTTGCTGGCTTAGCAATTAATTGGGAAAAATTATTATTATTTTTGCTAATATTATTATGCAATTAAATACATTCCACATGTGAATTGTTCTGCCCTGCGATGGACTGGCGATCTGTCCTGGGTGTACCCCGCCTCTCGCCCGAAGTCCGCTGGGATAGGCTCCAGCCCCCCGCGACCCTGCGTAGGATAAGCGGTACTGCTAATGGATGGATGGATGTGAATTGTTCTAATTCTGGATGCCTTAGATATGTAGTTATTGGCCAGTAAAATTCAAAAAAAAATTTTTGCCTGATTCCAAGATTTCTAGAAAATACTGCACTCGCCCCTCATAGTTTCACAAAGAAAAAGGCAATTGGCTAATTTTCCCCTCCCAGCACTCAAACATGTCTCTTGCATTAACATGGCTGGATTGACAGTTATTTGGATTGAACTTGTGTCGTATTGATTCAACAGAAAGACCAGTTCTTGTGTGTATGATGGGATAAAAGGGGGTAACCTTGTTAGAATTGCACTTGCACACAAATTTCTTTTGTGTTTATCTTTTTTTCTATTTCCTCTTTATTTGCCTTTTTGATGCCAGTGGTCTTTGTTTACCCTGCACAGACAAGCAGCATGAGGTTTTTCATGTTATTGGATAACTTTCTTTTTTGCTTTGTGTGCTTTCACTCCTTTCTTGACTGCTTTTGCAGGGCCTTGAGGGTCGGTGTGTGTGAAAGTCGAGGTGGGAGGCTCTCTCACACTGTGAATCTATCCCACAGTCTGTTTGTGTTCCACTGACACACTGTATTCTCTGGGCTCCCACCACAGTCCCGTCTCTGTCAAGTCAAATAACAGAATTTCAGATGGGCATCTCACTCTGACACGGCTAGCTGACTCAACGAGAAGCCAAAGAGAATTTGAAAACAAGTGGGAACCCTTTATAAAAGAACATAACTCTGCCTTAAATGCCATACAAAATAAGCCTGGCCTGCTCATAGGTAACACATACACAAATAAACTACAAACATTTCTTTTCTCTCTGTCTTTGGCATTTCCAAATGTCACTTTAGTGAAAAGGATTGGGTTATGTACACAATTAGACCTTCCTCCTGAATGTCAGGATGATAGCCCTGACTCCTTCTGTTGGACAATGGAAAGTGTTATTTACAGAAAAGACCCTAAGGTGTGGAAGCAGGATGTTAAAAAAAAATTAAATCTCTTGCAGTCACTTGGCCGTTCCGTAACCTGGTAATGTTAAGCTTTCAAAATGATCTCATGCTCCTGTTTCCTGTCTATCCCAGCTCTTAGGCTGTGTCTAGAGTATACTCCAATAATTTCTTCGCCTGCCCCGGGAATCTTTTAACCAGGACACTAAGTTTTTTTTGTCAGGTATACAAGACATAGAAAGACATCAGAGAAATGTTTTCAAACTACACAATGACTTCAACAATCATTATCTGGAATCCGTCTCGTGCTTACTTTTAGTTAGACAGTGTGGACAGTACCCATAAATCCAACCTCCTGGCCGCATAAAAGGAAACCACACTTTTACTGTGTGGCGGCAGTGACATAAACAGAAGACAGGATAACTAGGCTGTACTGAAGGCAGTAAACAGGCCTTCACTCACCAATGTGATGACAAAACCAGGAAACTACACAGAACGCAATAACAACTAAATAAATTGTCTGAATTTACTGCTTGGCCACTGTAATGTTCCACTCTTGACTTCTAGACACGAGCATTTGCATTTGATTTTATCTCTGTCACTTTATGACCTGTGATTATCTTCTGTTGTGGGTGCAAACATTACTGAGCTCGTTGTCTCTCTGTCAGCTCAGCCAAATCAGATTGGAATTAAAATAGTTCTTTTCTAAACTCACAATGAAGGTAGCAAAAAATACTTTGCTTAATTGCATTGCGGTTTGACAAACAGGGTTGATCCACCAAATGCGTCATTGCAATTGATGGGTAACTAAAACAAACCCCTCCAAAATTACGAACATTTTATTTTGTGTCCATTATGATGCATACAAAACATCTGCTTCATGATCACCGCAGCCCCTAAAAAGTAAAATTACACACACCACAGAGAAATGTACTGTTGATACATTTACTGTAGTCCATATGTAGAGCTAATATTTGCCAGGTAGTCGGGAGTGCTCCAAAACACCCTAAAAATAATCAGAAGTTTGCGATTTAATATTGAATTTTGGGGGATTTTATTTAATTGTCTACTTTTCTTTCGACATTTATTATTAAACGAGTGCAATAGGCTTGTGAATGTTTCACTGTAATCTTAGGTCAAAGGTTTCATAGATGGTACTCTGAAGCTTTTTTAACTAGTAGGCTGGTCCTTACTTCATTACTATAACATATGGATGGTAGATATCCACTTATGGAAACGTATCACAAATTTGAATGTATAAATACAGTCCTGAGGGTAATTTTTGTCTTTTAAATTGTCTGTTTGTAAGTATTTTACCTAATCTGACCCTTGCCCACGAGGCATTCCTGCCAACAACACAATATACATAAAAACAACAATTGGAAATAAGAACCAGTAATCTTTGATAGTTGTATTTTGTTGTGGCTAAACACAACATCCTAGCGTTGGTCAACGATTGTTGCGACAGTTGCCATGGTGGCATAAAACCACGGTCGTCCTCAGCAGTTAACGTTTGAAACATAATGTGTTACATGTTTCATTCCCCTCACTGGTTCAGCATTTATAATCAAGCCTAGAGTACTTATTATTCTCTCAGGTGAGCTGTAAGTAGGCAGGAACAAACAGGGCCACAGGCAGGTGTCCTGTCAAGTCACAGCAGTTACACTGTATCTGTGCTGTGTTTTGTTGCTCTTTATTGCGACACACATTCTCTAGCCTACACTGAGATAGCAGACCAGTTGAGGGTGCTGGATGGCTATCATAGCTTACAAAAGCTCACTACTACAACTACTAATACTACTACTACTACTAATTCTACTACTACCACTACTACTACTAATAATAATATGCCCAAGCCAAAGCGACTCTTTAAATTCCCTGATAAAATAGATATGGAAAAAAATATGGGAAGGGTTTGAAGTGTGTACACATGTGTATCTGGGTAAATATCATTCTGGGGCTCAGTCCCTGTGGGCTTGTTAGTGCTTCTGAATGATTTAAACCCATCCATGACAGTATGACTGGAGGAAGAGAAACTAACAGAGGCGGTTGGAAAAGGATTCAGCTTAGATTCCCCCCCACACCCCCCAAAAAAATCTTCCTGATGGCTAACTGCTCGTTAATGCTCACAGCTTAAACTAAGTTCAATTGACATATGGCCACCCCCTTTACACCCACTCACGCAGCTTCCAAAGTCCCACAGTGACACTGGCAGACCTTCCCTCATAATGGTCTGAGCGACAAGAATTGGAGAAAGATGCATTTGCTATTTTCCTATCTATTCTGGCTGCAAAATAAAATTTGGAAGGAAAATGGTTATGTAGATCAATGCGGTCTTTACACTTGTTTCATTGTCTAATGTGATTACAGTGATACAGGTATATGTCCATGTCTGCGTGTTAGCATGTGTGTAGGTATGCTTAGACACATGTAGTGTGTTACAATGTTCCATCATGGAGTAAATAATATAATAATATAGTAATAATTTACTGTTTATACTGTTTATACTGAATACCAATCCACTGTCTATACTGATTATACTGTCAATAATGTTTATACTGTTTATAACTGTTTACATGGATCCGACTGTCTATACTGTCTATACGGTTTTTACCTCATGGCATTGTATTCATATTTATCTATTTTATCAATATGTATTACTTATGTACCTACATTTTACTGCTTCTTTTGCACTTCTGGTTAGATGCTAACTGCATTTCGTTGACTTTGTATGTGTACTCTGTGCAACTAAGTTGTAAAAATGTAAAAAAATAAATAAAAAAAACGTCCTATGGCACTGTCGCATGCCCAACGCAAGCAAGCAATGCAGAAAATGTTTTATGAAGCAAATCCTAATGAAGGAGATTAATCCAGAAGAAAGCACAGGGCAATTAAGAACACAGAATTACATAAAACATTATTGCAGGAGGATCGACAGGACTTAAGAACACGAGGATTTAGCTAGCTCGGTTTCAGGTGGACAAGGTCTCATAAATCTACAGATCATCATCTCCTACAATGCTGCTGCTTGTATTAAGATTGTTGTGCCACAACAGGTGACAGCACGGCTTCTGAGGAATTATTTGTTGCACGTAAACTGGTGTGTGCTATCCATACCTCCCACTGGCTCCACTAAACATGGTCAAGTTCTGAATATCTGTAACTTTAATTAATTTTCTCTACTAGAACAGTTGATGCAATGGTAAAATACAAACACAACTAAACTTGTGAAGGTTCAAAATACATCTATAAGTATACATCATTCGTTTATCTACAACTTTGTGAAGCCACTCATCCAACTGTAATTTTGGCTAAAATCAATACATTGTTGCCACAATGTGATAATCATACAGACTGGCACAGCTACGGCATGTGTTTGTTTAGGAATAAACACAGAAAATGATCCACAGTAATCATCTTCACTAATCTAAAATACCTAGTGGAACATTACCGAACAACCGGTCCCCGTTCAAGCACCATTGCATATGTCCTCTATTCTCAACACCAAACCATATACAGTCTCCTCTCGTTGTACATGCAAATTAAAAATAACATTTTAATTGCATAAGAATAAAATAAATAACTTGTGTAATGATAGAAAAGAGAAGTGATTAGAGAATCATCTTGGTGCAAATGGGGGCGCTTGCTGTGTTTGAAAGCGTGATAATTAGGCATTCCTTTCAGTGAGTGCCAGCTCCCAGCACCAATGACGTGCACTGTGATGATGTTCCACAACCAGGAGGCTTATGTCCACAGAACCAAGCACCCCACCTGCTAAATTTAAACTTGTACAAAACATCTTGGCCTCTAACAGCTCCCAGCTGTGCCAGAAACAGGGATCTAGGGATGACATAAAAGGTGATAGAAAGAGACATGGAGGAATTTACATGCAAAGCAGGCATGTTAGGATGAGGTATTCACGTGTGTGTGTGTGTGTGTGTGTGTGTGTGTGTGTGTGTGTGTGTGTGTTTGTGTGTGAGATTAGTCTTCATCTAAATGATTACTGAAGTATCATGCTTGCATACTTGCAAGTGAATCAATAAATGTATTGTGTAGCATGAAATATGCTTTGTGCAAAACTATTGAACTTGGTAGATTACAGGGACCATCATATGCTACTTGATACTAATTTCACCTTGTCACATGATGATATGTACTATGCAACTGATTACCCTAATTACCATGATATATAAATTGATGAGGAATATTTTGATTTTGATCTTATTTGTGCTTAACAAGTAAATAAACTCTATGTTCTTAATTAATCAAACCTCGGTGTGTACTTTTTTATATAATTATATTTTAAACAACTGACTAAAATAAGGCATTATCTATCATTTAATATAGATGTTTCAAATCAGTGAATGGTTGAACTTATCAACACTCACATTGTCTATAAATCAATAGTAACACAGAGTGACCACATATGGCTCAAGTAAACCTTGGGGTATCAAAACATGGAACTACCGTTTTACAAACCATAAATAAGTGGGCACATCATAAACATGCTGATGTGGTGAGTGCTTTATAAACTGTGTAGATATTTGTCTGATTGGATGACCTTATAAGACATTTGCACGTAGTAAACTTAGTAGGCAAGCAGGAATAGAGCATTGTTCATATAAACATGCTTACCGTTTTTCCA
>JAVQJS010050159.1:0-11239 GCA_036024795.1 Galaxias rostratus | reverse complement strand
TACAGGGCATTTCAATGTAATAATCCACAATGAATTCATTCTACAGTATATATATTGTTACAGGGATGGAAAAAAAGCCATGACTACAAGTAAAACGGTAGAGTGCTTCGAAGAGCAATTCAAGGAAATGATCTAGAGGCCAAAAGAGATAGCGGCACGATACAAAACGATACTGGACGTGTCGTACATAAAACAGTCGGAATATGGTGGACACCAAAGCCTGTTTAATAAAACGTTCCAATATATAACATTTTTAGTGAAGGAGAAGACGGTTTCTACTCAGTAAAATAGTCAACGCCACGAAGAAACTGATCACATTCAATAGGCCCTTCAACTCAAAACAGCAATGTGAGAAGTTAAAACCATGTCTACAATGTTGTTTTCAATATATTTGTGGTGTTTCTGTTTGTACTTTACAAAAATGACTTGGGACGCTGGTCCCACATGCTAACTGGCCCACTCTGTCCACAACAGAAATACGCTGGCTATCCAAAACGAACCATGTCTTCAGCAATAGCGAGACAAAGAGGGAGAAACAAAGAGAAAGTTTAATAAAACGCTAAAAAGACTGTACGCGCCCCCCCCACCCCCCCCCCGTACTCAAGACTACAAATCACTCACAGGTAGGCGCAAGAGATTCGGGCACAAAAACATGTTGCCAATATAAACAAAAAGGGCCGTTGAGAGATCAAAGCCGTGGGCCGGCCGAGCGAGCTCAGTCGCTCATCTCCATGTCCTCTTGGTGGTGGTCGTCTCCGTTCTGCTTGGACTTCTTGGGGGCGTCTCCTTCCGGCGGTCTCTCCGCCGACGTCTCCGGGGCTTTCGGGGACGAGGCGGAGTCCGAGTCGCTCTTCCTCTCGTCGTCGTCCTCCGCGTCCTCGACCTCCTTTTCGCTGTCGTAGCCCTGCTCCTCCTCGTCGTAGTCCCTGGTCACCTGACAGGAGCAGACTCGGGGTCAGTGTTGAACGTCACGGGTTTGGAACAACAGGGCGACGCCCCAGACCTTTTAATAGCACGCCGGCAGGTTGTGAACTGCTACATTGGGGGCAATGTCAAACCAATACAAATACAGTGTACCTGGAAAGAATTCACAGCGCTTCACCGTTTCCACATTTATTTATGTGACAGCCTTATTCCAAAATGTATTCAATACGTTTCTTTTCATCAACGTGAAAGAAAGTTGGGGATTTTTGCAAACGTCTTCAAAATAAATTACATAGAAATCACACCTACATAATCTGTAGACCTCAGAGACACTATTGTCGTGAGGCACAAATTTGGGAAAGGGTAGAGACAATGTTCTGCTGCTTTGAAGGTCCCAATGACCACAGTGACATTCATCATCCATTATTGGAAGAAGTTTGGAACCATATGGACTCTTCCTAGACCTGTCCGACAGTCTAAACTGAGCGATCGGGGAAGGAGAGTCTTAGTCAAGGAGGTGACCGAGAACCTGATGGTTGCTTTATCAGAGCTCCAGCGTTCCTCTGTGGAGAGAGGAGAACCATCTCTGCAGCAACCCACCCATCACAGATTATTGTAGAGTGGCCAGCCGGAAGCTGCTCCTTTGTAAGGGCACATGGCAGCCAGTCAGGAGTTTGCCAAAGTGCACCTGATAAACTCGCAGACCATGAGAAATAAAATGATCTGGTCTAACGAGACAATGACTGAAATTGTTGGAGTGAATGCCAGGCATCATGTTTGGAAGAAACCAGGCACCGTTCATCACCAAGCTACAAGCTACTTCCTTACAGTGAAGCATGGTGATGGCACCTTCATGCTGTTGTGATGTTGTTCAGCAGCAAGAACTGGGAGACTAGTCAGGATAAAAAGAAAGGCAAATGCAGCGATGTACAGAGATGTCCTGGATGAAAACCTGCTCCAGAGCGCTCTTGACCGATAGTTAATCTTTCAGAAGGACAACAACCCAAAGCACACAGCCAAGATATCAAAGGGGTCCCTTCTGGACCACTGTGTGAATGTCCTTGAGTGGCCCCGCCAAAGCCCATACTTTAATCCAATTGAACATCTTTGGAGAGATCTGATAACGGCTGTGCACTGACGCTTTCCATCCAGCCAGATGGAGCTTGAGATGTGCTGCAAAGACAAAATAAGCAGAACTGCCCAAAGAAATGTGTGCCAAGCTTGTGGCACCGCATAAAAAAAAATACTTGGGGCTGTAATTGCTGTCAAAGGTGCATCAACAAAGCTTTGACCAAAGGCTGTGAAAACTTAGGTACTTGTGATTTCTTAATGACTTATTTTTAATAAATTTGAAAAAATCTCTCAAAAACTTTTTTTCACATTGTCATTATGGTGTATTGTGTGTAGAATTTTGAGGAGGGAAAAATAATTTAATACACTTAATAAATTTAATACAATAACAACAAAATGTTATCGCTGTGAATACTTACCGTATGCACTGCAAATGCCCTGTCATTCTCCAAGCTAATGGACACATCAAACTAGACCTTAAAGGTTACATTGCCAGCCATTCTTGCATTGACCAGATGGCTAGAATAGAAATGACTTGGAGCTAGCCCAGTGATTGGCAGTGACCATGACCACAAACCTTGACATCGCCTTTCTCGCTGTCAGACTTGCGATCCCGATCTCGCTCCTTGTCTTTGCTCTTTTTCTTCTTGCTGGAGGAGCGTTCCCGTTCGTTGTTGCTCCGGTCTCTTACGTCTTTCTTCTCCCGGTCTCTGCCACGATCCTTTTCCCTCTCTTTGTCCTTCTTTTTATCCTTCTTATGCCTGTGACGATATAGACACGTTGATCAACCACGTGCCACACGTTGCTGGGATTGTCGTTTTAAAAACAGGACTGGTTATGACTTACCGTCTGGGGGAAGGAGATCTAGACACCTTCCTCTTTGGAGATCGGGACTTCTTCTTTGGTGACCGAGATGCACTGCGGCTACGCCTACGTCTTCTGTTGAACACAATCCCACAAATATACATACAAACAGAGTGTCGTCAGTGAATGCCTTAGGTGTCTAAATCTATAAATGAAATTTGAAACTTTAGTTAAACGTATTTTCCACTCAACTTGCCACACTCCCATATATAGCTTTCCTAACTCCTAGACTCACCGGCTAATGCTTCGAGACCGTCTGGCACTGCTGTAGCTCTTGGGAGGAGTCTTTGACCTCTTCTTGGACTTCTCCTCCTTCCTCCTATCCCTACCAGGCAAAACAAACACAGTCAGCTGAAAACATTGGGGGCGTTACACATTTATTTAGAAACCTGTCTTGCCTACATCGCACAGCCTGTTCAGTGCCAGAACCCCGAGCTGTCGACCCACCTGGACCTGCTGCGGCGAGCCCTGCCGTCCCGCGAGTGCGAGCTCCTCCTGCGGGGGCTCTTGGACCTCCTCCTGCTCCTTGAGTGGGACCTTCGCCGGGACCTGCTCTTTGACCGCCTGCCAAATAAAGTGCCGGATTCAAGATGCATTCTCCCAGCAGAAAAACGGTTCTGACCATTACCATCTTATTATTGTGATTTTAAAAAGGTAAATTCAGTTGTGGTGATTGATTGTTTGATCCACTGCTGGTTTATGAGAACACATTTGGAGAGCAACTGGGGCGAGATGCCCTGCTTTGGATTACTTTGTAAAGTACGTTGGCTGGGCATGAGTGTGGAGACTTACCGATGGCGAGAGCGAGAGGTTGACCTCCTGCGCTTTGACCGGGAACGTGAGCGAGAGTGCTTGCGTTTTTCCTCTTTCTTATCTGCAAGGATACAAATAAATAAGACATTTGAAATCAGCAAGTATCAGAATCTTGGCGTGAAGACCTTTTGGAAATACTGCTAAATATACAGTAAGAAAGTTCAACACAATTTTTTTAATTTTAATTGCAATTTATGATCACATAGTTGTTTACCCAATTGATGAGAGTGAGAGACCAATATAAATGAGGAACGTGAACTCACTTCCTGGTTCGATGGCTGCAGAGATGAGAGACTGAGCTTCTCTGACCCTTTTCATAGCCTCCTCTATCTCCTTGTTGGCTGCATCACCCTTCATGGCAGCGTTGAAGCCCATTCCAGCTGCCATCGGATTCATCCTGCAATGACACAAATTACACCCATTACAGCCCGTCCAGGAACAAAGACTGTAAAGCATATTGTCTAGTACAGTAGGAAACAACAGTGAAGCACTAAAACGTCGTCTTACTTTGGATCCATGGACTGCATGAGCTTCAGGAAGTCAGCTGAAAGCGCCTGAAAGGAGAGAGAGGGAAGTGATAAAAGCCCTTGTATTATTTATTATCTCGGCTAAAATTGTCTGCCATTAATATTTATTCCCCTGGCTAAAATGGTCTGCCATGAATATTTCACGGCCCATGTCGTACCTGCGGGTTCATGTTGTGCCCCTGCATTCCCATGGCAGCCATTTGCTCCATACTCGGCCCTCCAAATGGATTTCCTCCCATCTACAATGACAGAACAACACGCAAGACATGAGTTTGGCTACTTGTCTCGCCCCGTGCGCCCGCGAGGACAGAACGATATCCCAGATCTGGAAAGGTACCGCGAGCAGAGGAGATATGTTAAGAGGGTGTAAGGTGCACGAGGTGACGCGGAACTCACTGACGCCAGAGGATTTGGAGTCGGGAGAAGGCCACCCCCGGGCATCATTCCTGCCACAGCGTTGGCTGGCGCCAGCAGGGACAGAGCCTTAGACTCGTCGGGTATAACTCCTGGAGAGGAACAACACTGGATCAGGCCACAGCAGCGCCAACGTTCGCCACACTCAAGACAAGACTTACAGACAAGCCACCTCAGGCTATCTACTCTTACCACAAGAGATAGGTAGCAAGAAATACATGTCCATTTCACTTTGGTCTTGTCTGTAAATGTTGATCCCTATCTCGCTTGTGTTAAGTATGATTGTAGATTAGCTACTACAAATTCAAAGTCACAATACACACTGTGGTCAACACTGCCAAGATGTTATCACCTGTACTTGTTTTTTAAGTCATGAACCAAACGTAAGCAAGCACAGCCGGTTGTCCAGTGGGATGTGCTCTCAAGTTTCAATAGATGTTTTATGAACAAGCGACTCGCGCCGGCTGCTTCGCTATAAAGCACACAAAGAACATCGAGATACAAAAAAAAAACAAAGTTCATGATTTGGGTGTAGACAGTAGGGTACAATATATCACTCATGGTTCATCACTTACCATTCCCATAATAAAACAAAATAGGCTCAATCACCCAACCATTTTGCTTTTCTAGGTTTTTGCTGGTGGCTATAGTTTTCAAAGACTCCACAGCACTTAACTGGTATTTCTACCGACCAGCCAGTGTTTCTATTTATGCCTTATCTTGCCACAGATAGAATGCCCCCAAAAGATCCAAATAAACATAGTAATAAACCGTTTAAATCAATAAAGGGCTTTTGACAGCAAAGGCCCTAATTGATAGTGGCTTGTGCTGAAGAGAAAATAAAAAGATGCAGAACAATAAAATGAAAGGCAAAACAGGTGCTATCTATAATGGGCAAGCAAAGGCCCTGGTTGTTTGTGGCTTGTGCTGAAGAAAAAAGAAAAAAAAAAGATGTAGAACAGTAAAATGAAAAGCAGAATCTTATGGGATGATCCATGGATGTGCAATCTGAAATTGAGCTATCTTCAAATCAACTTTCACCTTCAAAGACAAACTAGCACACCCATCCACCCACACACACACACACAACAGAAAAGGACACTCGAGAAACAGGATAAGGCTGCAGAAGACAAAACTTGGTGGAATTTTCAGCAGGGCCTGGTATATAGGGCTGGCTGAACCAGGAAAAACAACTGTAAAACACAACAACAAAAAGAAATACCACCGTTAAACGTGTGATTCACTCAAACCCTTTTAGAGTTATATGTGGAGAGGATCAATCAAAAAATAAAAAAGATTTGACTGCAACATCAAGCAGAGGCTTATTTACCTGCAGTGGGTTAGTGCACACATAAGGGACTATCGAGGTTGCACGCATTTAAGTATGACAAGTTAGACATACAGAAACTAATGTCAATTTAGCACGTGAAAACCAAAAGACAGCAAAGCATCTACGTCACAAAAAGAATGTTGTTTATGCCTAGATGCAATATTAGGCATTTAACAAATCCAGACTATCATGCATGATCAGTAGGTAGTCTATGTATATATGGCATGCCTTTTGTTCATTTGATTTAATACCACTCGCTATTTCTTTGAAAATATGTTTGTATTTTCAGATATGCACCATTTATCATTATTCTTCTATTGCTCATCCTGGGGCTATGTCTAAAATCAAAAGAAGCCTTGAACAGAGAAAGAAGAATGAGAGTTAATATTTTACTGTAGAAGACAACAGTGGGAAGGGGCTTGCAAGCCCGGTGGACATTTTTTTTTTTTTTTTTTAAATGTCCTGATGGCAGCAGAGGACCACTTTCCGCCAGCAAGGAAGGGGCTCTGCAAATGCCTTGTCCACTACGAGAACCACAACACACAAATGACAGAGAGAAAAGTTTACAAAAAAGGCGGACTTCATGTGCATACATTTAGGCCCAAGGTGTCCTTTAACATCCTTAGATTTGCCAACTTTTCTGGCAAGTCTTGAGAGAAGCCTATCTAAGTTTCGCATACATCTTGGAACAGCATAGGGAGTCAGTGGAGACACGGTGTGTGTACGTCTGAACAAGTATCAAGCACAATTTGCTGTATGAGAACTTCCTAGAACCAAAGGAGAAGACAAAGCAAGCACCCACCTTCAGCAAATGGAACAACGATCAGTGCTCTGTCCACGAAGACTGTGTTTGTAAGGTGCTGGGACACTCCAACAGACTCAGGCTCATGGAACTTTACAAAACAGACACGTGAAGTCACAGGCAATGGAGATTCACTGGAAGAAAATACAAACATGTTGTGCAAATAATAGACAAAACAAGGCAGTCTTCATGCTTTCAATGCATTCAGATGCTACTTTAAACCAGTTATTTTGACCTTAACATTTAAAGTCAAATATTTTAGATTGTCTGCATCTCTGGCAGTCCTGCCTTTGCCATCATCAGCAAAGATGGACAAGGAGTCTCGTATTCCCTACCTTAACTGCAGTGCAGCCAGGTGTAATTCGACAGGTGAAAAACAGCAGAGCACAGAACAAATTAACGTTAACCCCTTTTATTAAACTGATGAGTTGACTTGACATCTTTGGATAACATTTTAGGCCCGGAATGACATAGCCTCTGTGATAATGTTTCAAAACAGCCATGTTAGCTATGGCTAGGCATGCCCCATTAAAATGTAGCAAGCATTTCTGGCGCGCTGTGCCCTGAGCTTCTATCGCATGACTAGGCCTCGCCAAGATTGCAAATGTTAGCCTAGCGTTAACAAAAAATATATTGTATTTTAGATTTCCACTTACTCTGGTGGGAACAATTTTAGCTCTTCGATTGTTCCTAGGAACCCGAAAAGAGTCCTCATCTGTTCCGATGTTGTACTCGGTGAGACATTTGTTACTTGAATAACGTTGGTGTTGGAATTCATTTTCCACGAGTGGCTGACCAGCTAGCGAAAATGCTAGCCGACTTTGTACATACAATTAAGATGATAGATACTTTGAGCAAATAAGCTTATAAAAATATTTGTTATGTTTTCTGATTAACAATCAAAGGTCAAGGAAATATCGAAACTAACATAATTCTTTGAAGTGTATAGCCGTTATCTGATCGTTAAAATCCCTGACCTGCTCCGGTGCTAGCTTTAAGCTACAACACTGCAAGTTGGCTATAGAATACACAAGGGCCAAGCAGCAAGCACAACGGTGTTGTAAAACTGTCGTGATTTTGACATACGGAATACGGTCGTGTGAGTCATTGGAATTTACGACTTTGAGTTAAGAGGATCTGAGTGCTTCAACAGCTATATAGCTGTCCATGTGATTCGATTTAATTTTAAGTGAGTAAATACTGAAAATATCTTCGCTCTCATCCACGCATACCCTCGTTTGGCCATTTTTTTTGCATGAAAAGAGACCACTATTTACACTGTTAATAACCTACACTGATTCAAGGCCAAAAGTGGAGGGATCAGCAACACGGATATTGTACTGACCTGCCTTTATTTTTTCAAGAAAACAAGAGGTAACTTTTCTTTCATTCGTTATATTTGACGTTACATGTATATTAAATTTCGCCGGTGGCTTAATTGGGGCATCTAAACTCGCAAAACCGGTTGCTTGTGTCAATTATAAGTGTTATATTCGGGTGCAAATGTCGATTTTCTGCAAAAATATGCTTTGCTCAAAGGTGTCGCAAATGCTGCAGAATCTAAAACATGCATGTGTTGACAATTTGCCAATTGCATATACATGCCCAGAACAGTGTTATTACTTAACGTTTAATGCATTTCAGGTGACTCTCTTTTTGTCGTGGAACACTTTTATACCACCGGTTTATAACATTTTGTGATCAGCCCCAACAAACTTGCTTCCATTAACCTAGGGGCCTTGTAAGCAGTCCTGGACTTGCACCCCTATTCTAGAATGTATTCAGACATTAGTGCAAAATCAATAGTGGCCCATGTTTACAGTATGGCCACCCACTATTTGTACTTCTTGGTTCAACTGTGAGCAGCACACGAGGATTTAGTGTTAAGTTACGCCTGCCTCGTGCACAGCCAGCACTGAGAGACCAACCACTTGCCAAAAAATCCAGATGCCCTGCAAAGAGCCCTATGGACAGCTCTTACTGGACCCATAGACATTGAACTGGTTTGTAATGCCTTGTTGCCTTGCGTCTTTAATCTTTACAGTAATATTTTTCTTCGCAGGTCAAAGACGTTATACTCTTCTATCTAAGAATTCAAGTGACCTGCAAATGAAGAAATGTTTGTTTGACATAAGATGCAACACGAAAGACGCTGCACAATGTTGCTCCCGTCATGCCTTTTCCCTCTCTTGCATCCATGAGATCAGGAGGGCTGTACTTTGAAAAGAGCCATGGGCCTTTTAAGGTTTATAGCCTGCTCCATGGGTAGGATCAGTACGTTTAGGTCCTATCAGATAGTCCTACTACTTGCAGCAGCACTTGCTGTTGTAGCCTTCTACTATTTTGGATCCGAGAAGCAGAACTTCTCCAGCACCACCAAGCGAATTAAACAGACTCAGGTTAGCCACAATGCCAACAGAAACGACGCAGACCTCTCCTTGGACACCCGTCTGCTGCATCCGGAACGGTTACCAGTGGACAGACGAGAAGGAAGAGTAGGAGAGGGGGGAGAGGGAGGGGAAGAGGAAGAGGAAGAAGATAGCCAGTCCATGAAGGAGGACATTGAGGTGGTTGGGGATCAACGCTACCACGCTCTCATGATGTTCACAAAAGTGGACAAGAACCGCAGCCTGCAGGAGAAGTTCCGCGTGGCCATGCTGTCCATGGTGAAGCACGGCTCTTTCAGGGAAGGCGAGGTGCTGGTTCTGCATTTTGTGAGTGACCAGGCAAGCCAGGAATTGGGCGAACGAATGCTGGTGGAACTGCTGCTGGATGCGACTTTTCAACACGAGGTAAATCTTAGAACAAATGTCTGTGATAAAGACCACACTGAGCAATGAGAGTTCAATTCATTCCATTTTCTTTGCCGTCCATAAGAACTTATTAACCTTGTATGTGTCTAGACCTTTTACAGCTACAGTTCTATATAATGCCTTTCTGTTCCAACAAGCAAAATAGAATCACATTGAGGACATTAGATATTGGAATAATTATTCTAATGTTTTTTTCACGGACTCGCCAAATGTTTGAAATATGATTTTGGGAAGATTTACAAGATTCTCCTGCTTTCGATGCGTCATTAGATAGTGGTGTAGTTTCTTTTTCTTGGCACATGAGGGCAGTGTTGCTCCTTTGAAATCCTTTGTAGGTAGATGTTCCCTCCACGCCCAGTTGTCTTTCCCAAAACGGAAATAATTACTTTCTCTCCCTCTCTGTTTGTTGATCCCTGCCTCCCTCTTTTGTATGTATCCCTGGATATAAGATAACAGCAGTTGTTTACAACTTGTTTATCTACTTTCCTCGCAACAGATCCTCCCTCGCCTGCCAGCCAGGCTGTCCTCGTAGGCACATCCCATTATCTTCATGATCTGATATGGATGCCGGAGATCAGTATTAGCTTAGGCTGATCTACTGCCAGTTTTGGATTGAGCGGCAGTTTGCTCTGCGTAGCGTCAAGGCATATCTCAGCCTAGGGGCAAAATGAATCCCTCTTCCCTCTCAGCCCTCCTTTCGCCTCTTCGTCCCCCTTTCTGTCCAGGTCAAGCCCCCTGTGGTCCCAGAAGTTGACCGTGTAACACTGTGTAATGAAATGTAATGAGCAGCAAATGGTGGTGAGCAGTGGTGACTACCAGGCTGTGCTGTCCTGCTACTCTTCATGAAGTTGTGATGAAGGCCAAACAAACTTCGGTGATGAACCAATGAGTCTGACGTGATTGGCTGTGGTGTGCAGTTATGACCACGGTGCCACGGGGTCACTGCTGAACTAGAGGGAAAACAGGAGACAAAATTAACTATCTTAGTGGACCGCCTCATCACTGCTTACTTTAAAATGTTGCTTGTTAGAGACCCAAAATAGCAACTCATGGTTTCCAGTTTTTTTGTTTGTTTTCAAAACATGACAAATTGGGAATACATTACTTAAACACACTGCTAATGAAATGCTAGCGCACTGACTCTCACTGTACGCACTAACAGAAGTCCCTATTGTAATAAATTAATTAAACGTATGTCCCCCGCCATGTTGCAAGCCGGTCAGCATGTGGCTCTGCTGCTGATACCCGACTTCTTTCTGGTTTAAAGTTCTATCGGAGCAGTGAGAGGACGAGGGCTGTGTACGTGACGCCACAAGCCCCTCTCCCTCCCGGCCCGTGAGCTCAGTGACAAAACTCCCAGGGACAGGACAAATCATGCATGCCTGATGAGGATGATGCTGATGCCGCTCCAGTTCAGACGCACAGTGCCCAAGGCCAGATCCATGCCCGTTAGAGTCTGTCTGATCGTCCATCATCAACTAACAGAGATGGGGACTCGAGTCGCACTTAAGTCGCACACACCGTGACTTGAGACTTGACTTGAGACTCGTCCTCAATGACTCGAGACTCGACTCGGACTCGAGCTTTGCGACTCGTGAACAATCTTTTTTATTATTATGTTATTTTGCGCATTAACATTAAGGAAATGTTTGACGAGCTGAATGTCATTCCCTATGGGGTC
>JAVQJS010050142.1:0-21795 GCA_036024795.1 Galaxias rostratus | reverse complement strand
GAGAGAGAGAGAGAGGGAGAGAGAGAGAGAGACAAAAGAAAGAAAGGTTGGGGACATATTAGACGGAGGGAAGGAGGGAGGAGCTTGGCGGAGGCGAGGGAGGGATGAAGGGAGGGAGGGAGAGACCAGGGGGATGGATTTAGTTGAACCTTTGTTCCACGCCCGCCCGCCGTCTCTGACAGTAGAGCAGCCAGCTGGATATTAGGGCCGTGTGTTGAAGCAGCAGTAACGGTCTTTTATTGGACCATGAGAAAGCCGGCGTTCGGTAACAACAAGCGGTCCGTTAGACCCTCGCCACGGCCCCACGTTCACACGGCAACCACGATTCAAGGCTCGGGCCACGAGGCTCGACAGAATTCCTGTCATCAATCGTACAATCGCAAACTGTAAAGGTGACCGTGACCCAGAGCAAAACCAGTTCCTACTCTGTACACTGCATTCTTTCAGGTTGAACGTGCGTTAAGCGTTTCACGTATAATTGAGATCAGCGAGGGCTGGAAAGCGGTCGAGGACAACATTGGCTGCTGTGTTCTGCTGTGCTGCTCAAGGCTCAATCCACTTACAGGAGCTGAATCATATGACCTTACTCCACCTAGAGGTTGGAGAGGGGATGACAGGGCCAGAGGGGGCATTTCATTGTGGCCAAACACAGCCACACACCCCACACACACACACACACACACACACACACACACACACACACACACAATCTCCCTCTCCCTCTCTCTCTCTCTCTCTCTCTCTCTCTCTCTCTCTCTCTCTCTGAGCTCATTAGAATGTCAGGGCTCCAGACTAACATGTTGTGCTGGTGACAGTGCTGCCACAATGCTGATCTGTCAGTGGTAGTAGCACAGTCACTGGGAGTAGCTTTTTAGGGATTTCAAATGAAATCAACATAGCATTTTCTCCCCGATATTGGTGTCGGTATAATATAATGCCGCTGAGAGACAAAGAAAGCTGCCAGTTGGTGGTTCAATTAAGGATAATAAAGAATCTAACAGGGATCGCCAAACTGTTGGACAAAAATATGACTTGGATTTTATTATTATGATTATCACTACTATTATTATTATTATTAATAATAATAATCATCATAAAAAAAAATCCAAGTTTAGCGATCCTGTTAGATTCTTTATTAGATTAATAATAACAATAATAAGAATAATCTTTATTTGTTGTAGCAGTGAAAAGATTTTTTGTAGTAGTCTGGAACCCTGAATGGCAAATCTTACTGGAATCAGTGTTGAAATCCCGTAAGAATAAGCTTACTCTGTATGCCTGAATGCTGCGTCACGTCGTAGTGTGTGTGTGTGTGTGTGTGTGTGTGTGTGTGTGTGTGTGCCATTGATACACGCCAGGTCCTTAACAGACACAACAGGACATGAAAACAATTCCCTGAAGGCGAAACCCACGGAGGCGAAGAGGTTCTGGTGAAAGACAAACATGAAAGACAAACATGGAATGAGAGCACTCACACCCCACGCCGTCGCTCTGTTAGAAACTAAACACAACAACAATAACGACAACAACGACGACATGCCGCTCGTGGTGGACGTGTGGAATGAGAGAGAGAGAGAGAGAGAGAGAGAGAGAGAGAGAGAGAGAATGAGAGAGAGAGAGAGAATGTGTGTGCCGTTCCCATGAAATTATGCTGAACATTCGATAACGGAAAAAGGCAAATCATCGCACATTTTCTAAGACTTCCTGTTTAGGTAAAGACAATTTTTTTTGTTTTGAGGCAGAGTGTAGCAGATATAACTTTAACACAGCAATACTATCATTCTCACCTGTTGGCTCTCAAAGGTCCAGGTGCTGTCGAGTAAAGACGCGTCTAAGACGTTGATCATCTCCTTAAAGTCAGTGGTGCTACTGGGCTCAATGAAAGTTAAATCACTGAACTCTGACATGGGAGAGAGACAGGACCTAAATGACTGACTCTGAGACAGAATGTCTCCTCCCAGGACCTCCACATACTTAATAGGCCCGTCGGTATTCAGCTGGATCTGCAGGTTTCTGTTGGGGTTCATGTAGCCGTCATAGTCGGCCTGTTTCGCCCAACAAACGCTTCTCCTACTGTTTACGCATTTCACTGCAAATATAATCAAAGTCACCAAAGACAGCACACACACTGATGCAAGAAAGAGAATGAAATACTGAGTCATTCTACCCCTTAATGATTCGGGCGCTTTCTCTCTATGGTCCAATATGGGCTCCTGCAGTCCGTCCTCTAAAAGTATGGACACTGTGACCGTGGCCGATTGGACAGGCTCCCCATCGACCTTTATCTCTATCAGCAGTCTATGAGAGGAGACTGATCTTTAGCCTGCACTTGAATCTGGAACACCTTGAGTTTCTCATAGTCAAACGAGTGCATACTGTAGATGCTGCCACTGTCAGCGTTAATGTAGACATATGAAGACACGGCTACGTCCTGCACTTTAGAGTCTAAGATTGAAAATGAGAGCTTGGGATTCTCTCCGAGGTCAGGATCAGTTGCTGCAACTGAACATAGCATTTTACCTGGTGCATAATTTTCTTTTATATACACATTGTAAGAAGGCTGAGAGAACACGGGTGGGTTGTCATTCGCATCCAGGACATCTACTGTTATGGTTTTCTACCTAAATAACGTGTTTTCCCATAAATCAATGGCAGTAATCTCAATGTGATACTGTGCAATATGCTCACGGTCAAGTGGTGCATTTGTTACCAAAGTGTAATGCTTTGACACAGAGGGGTTCCATTTGAAAGGGGACTGTGGAGAGACGCTCAACTTCACCTTGCCGTTGTCCCCTGAGTCTGGATCTTTGGCACTTATCAAAGCAATAACAGTTCCAATATGAGCATTTTCCGGGACAGGTGACGTTAAAGACGTCACAGTAATCTCTGGGACATTATCATTATCGTCAACGCTGCAATGTCCATCCATCTCTGGATTCCCTTTGTCTTCAGCGACGATGTTGAATTGATACAAGCTTGTTTGTTCATAGTCCATTTGACCTTTTACAACACTAACTCCAGTGTTATGATCTATTTTAAACAAGCCGCTTACTGGCACAGGTGTTTGGTGGCCAAATAAATACTCAATCTCTCCATTTGAACCTTCGTCTGGATCGGTAGTCTTCACGCGTAAAACAGCAGTGCCAGGAATAACATTTTCGTTGACTATGGCTTCATACAAATACATCTCAAACTGTGGGGCGTTGTCATTATTATCGAGGACTATTATGGTAATTTCAGAGAAACCAGAACGTACGGGTTCACCACTGTCAACGGCGGTGAGAATTAGCTTATGCATTTGTTGCTTCTCCCGGTCAAGAGATTTTTCCTCTATTCTTTTGATTTTTTACGATTAATTTGAAATTATAATTTTTACTAAGGCTGTAAAGGCGTATTGTATTAGTTGCTACATCGGTATCTATTGCGATGTCCAGAGGAAATCGAGCACCCGGGTTTAAAGACTCAGCTTTCTTTAACACGCTGTCTTTGCTTGGAAAACAACGTGAATTGTCATTGATTTCCTGAATTTCAATTTCAATTCGATGCAGCTGAAGGGGGGATTCAGTCACGACCTCCAAAGGCAGTAGACACGGTGATGTTTCACCACACAGAGTATCTCGGTCTATTAGCTCACTCACGACAAGCTCACTTTTACTCAAGTCCACTCTAAAATACTGCTCACCAGCCTCTGACGCTAGCCGTACTTTACGTAGGGAAAGCTCTGATAATCCTAACCCTAGATCCTTGGCTAGATTTCCGACCACAGATCCCTGGTTAAGTTCCTCAGGAATAGTGTATCGAGTGTGTCCGTCTATAATATTCCACAAGAAAGAAAAATGATGCCACCACAAAAGCACCTGCCGCGCAGACAACCTTCTACACATTGTTCCTTGAGCCAACGGAAACATTGCCGTCAATAAGATAAAAATAAATTAAATAAACATGCAACGACATACAACCGTTACAGCAGTAATTCCAGCAAATATTCAATCCAAAGTCTCACATTTAACATTAATGCCGAAGCCTTATTCCCTCCACTCGCATCGTCACCTCCCCCAGTCCTATTATGGTGTGAAGGAGGGAGGAGAGTAGATTTCTTCCCACCGTTGTGCATGCTATTGGTTCATATCCTACATGTCATTACCAATCATGAAGAGGAAGAATGAAACCTTACTCAGGTTCAATACATTAGGAATATTTAACGTCATACTACATTTAAATGTTTATCAATCAAGTCCCCATGTAAACGTGTACATACCAAACTGAATATATGAATGGTGTGTTTATATTTGATATGGAGGAATAGTTAAAACAGTATAAAACATTTCAGAGATACCTGCATTACGCCCCGTACTTTCACCCTGTCCCCCTGTGTTTTGAAGACTGTGGTACTGAAACTGCAGCCTCCAGTACAGCAGAAAAAGACTGTTGGTCTTAAATAGCTAAAAAGGCTCTTCGTTGCCGTCCTGTGGTAAAACAAAGCATGTGCAGCCTTCCTTACTCACAAGGGCGCCCCACGGCAAAAGTAAATCCTCTTCGACAAAAATACGTCATAAAAGTGCTCGTATAGAGATATGCACTGCAGATTAATAAAAAAGTAAATTTTTCCTTCACCCTGCACTTTTGTTAATCCTCGTCTTTCAACGTTTACACACTCCTTTCGCAAGGATTAGAAACACACGGACATACAAAGCACTAAAATTTGTCTTTACCAAAACATTCAGGTTCCACGAAAATGTGCGATGATGTGCCTTTTCTTTTCCTGTCATGCTATTTTTTTTACACAATTTCACACACAAACACGCCCACACACGCACACGCGCACAAACACACACACACACACACACACACACACACACACACACACTCACACACACAAAAACACACACACAAAAACACACACACAAACAAACCAGCATTTGTCTGTAAATCTTAAAATTAATACATTTTGATAGGTCTCATCCGCTGCTTTTCCCTTCATGTTTACCGTCTAGTAAACAACACCAGCCTCATGCTTCGAGTAGCTAGCAAAATATAGTGAAGCTGGTTAAAGTGCAAATTAATTAATACATGGCTGTGAGTCACATAATACATCTCAGGCATTTGGAAACAGCCAAATGTTAATAACATTTCAATCTGTTTTTTTGAATTGCAGCTAGTCGGTTTGAGTGACTGGGAAAGATGAGAAAAAGACGTGAAGCACATAGAGAGCTGAGGCACTTCAGCACCACGCCGGTGGACAGCGCCACACAGGCGGCCAACTAGCGAAGAACAGCCAATGAGAGGAGCCTGTTCACGTGGCGACATCGTGGCTAATCTTGCTTCAGTCGAACCAAACCACACACGGCAATCAAAACTGCATCAGTAGCATTCCTTTGTGAGAGCACTTCTCCTTCTCTAAACACCCTTTAAACCATCCCGTTATATACAAGAAATGCACCACACTAGATTACAAGGCAACTCATCATTTAAACAAGATCTGCTTCAAATAGACACAATGCTCTACCTGGTAAACGTCTTTAGTACAATACTTTTGGTTACACTATCCATAAATAACGAGGCGAACATACATGTCTTTTTTAAAAAAAAATCAATCAGATATCCTGGAACATTTGAATATGAAGGACACGTTTGGAGGGGACAGAAGTTGTGATTTTACTAAATGCTCTTGTCTCTTTACTAAATATGTTTCTTTTACTTCTTATCTGTACTGTCCACCTTTTGCTGCAACAATGTCAATGTCTCCATTGTGAGACAAATAAAGGGATTCTGATTCTGAATCTGATACACAAAAAGCCAAACAAATGCACAGAAGCACACATATGGGATGTTTTGCCTCCTTGGCAGCAAATGTGGCAACCCACTGTGTGACACATACCTGAATTAAATGTATAGGGAGATCATAACATGCAAAGAGAACTACTTCAATACTGGACGACACAGACGGTACATGGAGACAAGCGTTCAGGTACAGTATATATTAGCTAGTTCCTTTTTCTTTCGCTTGTACTCTCTCAAAAATCAATTTGAACGGTATGTGTGTTTTCAAAGCACTTTGGTCAGTTGCATATTAGAACGATTATGATTGAGATGATCTCTTACCTGGTTTGGAGAGACAGCAAGGTAACAGAGGGGCCATTGGCAGCAGCAGAGGAACAGGAGGAGGAGGACGTAGACATGGAAGGGAAGAAGAGGAGAGGGAAGACCTTGGTCAGACTGGTAATTAACATGCAGAGTCTGGCTTGGAGAAAAAAGTAACCCTCATACTTACCATGTGGGTATCATCTTTGGGGGAAAATTAGTATGTTATGTGAGCTGGGGCAGTAGTTTCATTAATACAGTACAAGTTACCAAAATACAATAGGCATGTTTGTCACAAACACACAGTTTTGTGTGTGTTTACCAGTTAAGAGTACCAAGGATAACACACAAAAATATTGATCTATTTATCGGTGCACAGCAAAGTTTGGTGTTTGTGTCCTTGCCATTCATGTTGTTGTTGTGTTTGAGTTCATGTGAAAGTGTGTCTGTGTGAGGGCCATGGTAAATATAAGTGTTTTTAAGCGTTTCCAGTGTACAGAGTAGTGCAGCCGTTCTCGACCCATTTAGATATTCACATTAGAGCACATGGACAGACACCACGGCAGGCCAAAGGAAGGACCTTTGTAATCAAACATGAAGACGGAGAGAGCAGTACGACGGGACCTATAACAGCTACTCGTGTTAAAGAACTCCAAGACCGTTGGTGAGCCGGCCAAAGCCGACACCAGGGGAGTGTACACTTAATCCTCACAGCACCACGTCCACCCCATTAGCATATCCAAGCGGCCTGGAAACACAACACGGCACACTGGCACTGTGGAGTGACAGCACACATAGGGGCCTGGAGGCAGAGGCACACTACATCCGGGCTGACAGTAGCCTCAAAGCAACAGCAGGGGGACCCTGGGCGATGCCCTGGAAGAAACTATGCCTTATTAATGACCTGCTTCCACACACACGGGTCACGTGACCACGTGCGTGTCTGTTGCGGGGTGGGGGATCTGAATGTTTTTACCACAGCAGAACAAAGATAGAGCCGCTGAAGCATCCACATATCTAACCTGTCAAACACACAGACAAGACCGTAGTCATGCACTGCAGTACTGTATATGAAAATAATAATACAAATAATAATAAAACAATTGGCGTAACAGAAATCAATGGTATGTGTTAAGATGCATAAAACTGCGGAGAGAAAGGAATCCAGGAAAGGCATTGTAGAAATCTTGGACAAGAGGGGAATATGTTTTTGATAGAGAAACAAACACATTGTAAACAAGTATTTATAAGACACACCACAATAAACAAAGCATTTCTCCCAACCTGCCCTCTCTTGTACCCTTCCCCCAGCAGCCCCTGTCCCGAGCCCAGAGGACTCTGCACCTCGAGTCCAAAACAGGGGTGGCTGCCTACCTTTCCCACAAGCACTGCTGCCTGTTCTACCCATAAGCAGGGTCTGCATTACTGCTGCCCCCCTGTGGCTCAGTCAACAGTGGTACAGTCCTGCCTGTGAGTCAGCTTGTTGCTGTGGCAACACAGTCTCCCTCTCTCATCCTGGAGGCTGGCAATGGTGGAAAAAAATGCTTTAAAAACTGCAAGGGGGGCAAAAATAGCTGCCATAGGCTTGTGAAGACAGGGATTTTAGATATCTATCCACATTTACACATTTATATTAAATCACCTATACAAATTCTAGCATACATTGCAGGAACATGGACAGGCTTTATAAAGATTCTGTTGACAAAACCGCAAATAATTTCAAGAATAGGCTTCTATAAAAAGCTGACAATGACCTTATCATGTGATTTGAAAGGTTTATCCATATAACTGTGCTTGCGTTCACAGTAAAACACCTTCTTTGGTAAGCACGGTTTCTCTCTCTCTTTCCCTGTTCTTCCTCCATCGAACTGCAGTGGAAGGGTGCAGCTGGAGAGGGGGAGGGGAAGGAAGCATGGACAGAACAAAATCAGCAATCGAGGCAGTAAGGGGGACAACTGAAAGCGCTAACATGTTACCTACCCTGTGACTACCAGCCGAAGAGGCAATGTTTACCTCATTGTCGTAACCACCCATACATACACATTCAGTATCCATAAATATGAATGTACTGTATAATGTCATGACAACACAACAAATTGCCATTGCCATGACAATCAAATAGAGAGACATGACCCAGTGTCGGTTGATAGTGTTCCCCTATTATTCCTCTACCTCGCAGACAGAGACAGGGCTCAGCCTCAGGCCCTGGCTGCCCGGGTGAATGCCTTGACCTGGTTTGAAGTCTAGAGCAGAATGGATCCGGTGGTGATGAGTGGACGCAGTCTGACAGATCGGAGGGGCGAAGCAGCGAGCCCCACTCACTCACCAGCCCTGCATGTTCCCGTCTACAATGGGTGCCCCGGGTTTAAGTCTACTACATGTATACTATGCATGGGTTTATGAAATGCTTTCTATTGTGTGGGCAAAGGAGGTGGAAACTTGTGTGCCACTAGTCATTGTGTGTGTGTGTGTGTGCGTGTGTGCGTGCGTGCGTCTGTCTATCTTTCTGTCTGTCTGTCTGTCTTTCTCTCTGTCTGTCTGTCCGTCCGTCCGTCCGTCCGCCCGCCCGCCCGCCCGTCTGTCTGTCTGTATTACTATTTAAGTTTCGCTCCACCGTCACGGTGCCCTAAATAATCCCGCGTGTAATCCCTTCCAGAGGATCAGCCTGTGCAGACCGTCGGGCCAGCCATGCACACAGCCATTGGGCATTTCAGTGTGGGAGCACACCATCCACAGGGTCAGGAAAACAACCTAGTCTGAGGGCAGCCGTTATAGAATCTCTTTGTTTACATATGTATTCCTACCAATGCAGCCACATGGATCAGTCCAGCACAAGTCCATTACGAGCACTGGTGAGGACTATGGTGTCGTCTATCACCATGCCACCGAGGAACAACAACAGAGCAAAACAGAATGGAATAGTACTAAATTGCCGAAACGTTCAAGATTGTCAATCACAAAGTCCCTCTCTGTGCGTGCAAGGTCGCGTTTCCACAGCGCTCTCTTCTCTGGCTCTTTCCAATCCACTACAACCCATGCCACAGAACGGTTACATGTCTGCCTCAGGAGCACGGAGCTCTCACACCCGGGAGGTCACGTTTAGTGACACCGGTTACGCTGTCCAGGGACGTTTATACATATCATTCGATCATGAAACACGTGATGACCTGGCCCTCAGGGCGGGTTCACACCTAAGGGTCAGTGTCCCAACAAACGGCACCGCAACTGGCAAAAACTCGAGAGTTTGGTTTAATCAGACCTAACAGGCCGGTGTGAATGAGCCCTGAGCTCCGGTCCTTAGGCTCAGTGGGGATGCACAATGGCAATGTCGATGAGATATGACGTGTGGATGGACCCGTAGCATGTGCTGCTTCTTGTCTGAGTGTTGGTACTCCGTGTAGATGACCTTAAAGTCCCACGCCCGCGCGTCCTCCCAGAAATCTCATATGGACCTTTACACAAACTCACACCTGCAACTGAGCTCCAGAAACACTGTACAACAGACATTATAGACTCTGTGCTCACAGTTCAACAGCTAACAACATACACACTCACACACGCACACACACACACACATGCTCACACACACACACAAACACACTCACAGAGGCACACACACGGGACAGCTGCTCGCCAGACGGCACAGCTCATAAAACACAGGAAATGTACACAAAAACCCAGGGCTGCGGAAGATATCTAGCTCCTTCTCAGGACTGTGGTAGTCCCACGGTCAGAAAACTGTGACTCAGTTGCAGGCGGCCAGATCCCAAACAATGGTGGTTTTGGCTGATAATAGCACTAGATAACAAATTACAGCCCTAAATTACTCTAGTCGACCTCTGGTATTTCTGATACATCCAGAGTAAAGCTGGATAGACGGTGGGAGGAGAGGGGATGGTCGGCCTTCACTAGAAGCCTAAGGGCCGACCTCCACCTCCTCAAGCACTTGCTGGAACAGGTAAAACAGACGCAGCTGTGGTGCAGGGACGGTGGAAAGGATGTCAGACTACCAGTTGAGGTTAACACTACACTGCACACAAATGCACACACACACACACACACACACACACACACACACACTCACACACGCACACACACACAATTTACGTGCCACAATGCTTACTAGAAAACCTCAATACTCCCAGTTTTTCAACACACATATCAGCAGACTGCCAGCATCAAAGAAATACCGCACATCTTGAATGGCACAGAATGCAACTCAAAATGCGACCTCCTTTTATGTGCAAAACAGATGAGTCCCACTGCATTTATGACGTAACGTAAGGTAATACTAGCCTAGATGCTGCCTGGAAAAGAGGCCAGTATTATTAGCGTACTCCGAGGACCATCTTGAGCACAGAGGATCACACCCTCTGTGGATGATACGCCCCCCGAGGGCCATCAGGCACGTGATGACCTGTAACAACGCTGTAGGAGGTACTCATCACACCGCACACGCTAACAAAAGATAAACATGCAATAGGAAGATCATCTCTCTCTCTCTCTCTTTCTGTGACTATATATATACATACTTATATATATATATATATATATATATATATATACTGTATATCTCAGACAAAGAGAGAGAGAGAGGGAGGGGGGGGAGGGGATGAACTACCTCCAAATCTATCACTCTCTCTATACATCTGCCCTGATACCATGCTATAATTTCCACTCTTCCTCCATTCATGCCTGTTTATTAGAGAGAGGGAGAAAGAGAGAGAGGGAGAGAGAGGGGTAAACTACCTCTGAATCTATCCCTCTCTCTAAGCACATGCCCCGATGCCATACTATAATTTCCACTCTTCCTCCCTTCATGCCTGTTTATTCCGTTTGTCATTTCAACCCTTCTCTGCGAACACAAAGAGAGCTGTGGATCAAAATGGCTGCCATGCACAACAGTGGCAGGGGGATGGACTCGGGTGGTGGAGGGAGAGCTAACAGCTACTCCTCCCCTTTCCCTCCCCCAGCCTTTTGCTCTCTCACCATCCCTCCTTCCCTCCCTCCCTTTTTGTCAGGCGGCCTGCTGCTCTGGCCCAAAAACATTTTATGATTCTCTCATTCCTTTGTCCCACAGAAAAGCTCATGTGCAGATGACTTCTTTAGTCTTGTTTTCCTGTCAGTCATCGCTTGTTTTGATCGGAGTGTTTGACGTTATCTGAAAACGTTGCGTATTAGATAGTAATCTGGGTCAGCAATAAGTGGCACACTGTGTGCCGGAGACACACAGAGTGAACACCACTGTGCCATGATAAAACAGCTCTACCGGCAGCCCAACACAGTGCATGCCCTTCAATTTCTAGACCGTCTTGTCAAAACCAGAACTGATACATAGTAAGTAGTCAGGGAGATAAGCATGCTGTGGGCCTGCAGTACATGTATTGAAAACAGTGCCACGCTATTGTTACTAGGCCGGACAGACGACATAGCCAGATAGCTTGCATGGAACAAGCTAACTCTGGTTATGTGCAGCAGAATTATGGGATGCGAAATGATAAACACAACGTTGACACAAGAAGGAGGCCATTGACAAGCGAGCCAATAATGGAGAGGCTCCCCTCTGAGATCAGCCCTCTGTGACTGGCTCTGTCTGACTCTATAGTCGGGACACTGAACACAACACTGAGACCAATTGATCTGAAAGGCATGGCATATTGGTGTCGGTAGCTCAGCACACCTCAGAATCAGACACAAATTCACGTCCTGATCTCTTCCCCTTCTGGTTAGAGAGGCGGGGAACACAGTAGAGGGCAGTTTACCACTTGACTTAAAACAATGGTCCCCTACTGAAGCTGTGGAATCGTTTTGGAAAATGATCAACAAAGACATATGCAATAAAAGGGAAACTACAGCCAAAGTCCATACCAAGTAAGAAGTCAGGTTGTCACTGTATTCCTAGTAAAGCCTGTGTACTCCAATGAGGTGTTCAGTGAGGCTGTCCGCCACAGCCACATTAACATTGCAAAGAGCTGAACGCAAAGGTGTCAGTCTGTTTCTGTTTTACCTCGTCTCCATCAGTGACCTGATGCATATTTTGTATTTACCCATTCAGTAAGTCAACAGCAACAGCACCCTGACTGTGTCTTTCCACAGTTTATAGGACCCCGATCATTCTGTTTAAGAGTTTACATCAACAGTCACCGGTTAAAGGTAGCAGTCTTATTCATAGGATAGGTAAGAGCCCCATTATCAAGAGCTGTTATTGTGATGTCATACTAAGATTCTTTCCCAGAATCCAGAGATCCGTTGGACCCTGAACTACAAATCGTCATATTGACTTAATTCTGAAAGGTGAATTTATGTTATATACATTTTTGTTCTGAAAGGAGTATTAAGAAAACAGCAAAATCAATGCAATTAGTAAAAAAAAGGTTACAACAAATTCCCTATTATTGGAACAATATTAAAATTGAGGCTACAAAGACTTTTAGTGGTGGACACATCCGGTATTGCAGCAAGTACTGCTGTCCATGGTGCTGAAAGTGAGTGAAGGCAACAAAATGTAAAATCTCAGAGATAAGGGGAGGTATTTAAAGACAACTATACCTCTAAAGGAAAGTCTGATTCATCAAGGATGTGCTTTTTGCTCTGGATTCTCTGCACCGTCTCTGTAGAACTGGGGTCCATTGTTAGAACATTCTTACCACCTAATGTGAGGAACTTAGAGTCACTGTTTCTGGAGTCAGTTGTCCTGTACATATCATAATTGTACACGTGTTGAAGAGTCCCTGTCCCAGTCCCCAAGGTGTCTGAGTAACGTGGAGGATAATATGGAATAACCGGGAGACCGGAATGATAGAGGATGCGAGACTGTCGCCATCTGTATATTTTCAATGACACAATAACAACTATACATGTGATGAAGAGAAAGGAAACGACAGCTAGTGCCAAGACTAAGTAAAACGTCAGGTTATCGTTGTACTCCTTGTCTTGAATATAGCCAGTGAGGTCTGAGAGCACTTCAGGGAAGCTGTCCGCCACCACCACGTTCACATTGACTGTAGCTGAACGAGAGGGCTTTCCGTTGTCCTCCACTACAATAGTCAGTCTCTGTTTCACAACGTCCTTATCATTGACTTGTCGTACAGTTCTTATTTCTCCATTTTGTAAGCCCACTTCAAACAGTGCCCTATCTATCACTTTGTTTAGTTTATAGGAGAGCCAAGCATTCTGCCCAGAGTCCACATCGACAGCCACCACTTTAGAAACCAGATATCCTACATCTGCGGAACGAGGAACCATTTCAGCTACAAGAGAACCGCCAGTTTGGACTGGGTACAGAATCTGAGGGGCGTTGTCGTTCTGGTCCTGTATGACTATTTTCACAGTCACATTGCTACTGAGTGGAGGTGAGCCTCCATCCTGTGCTTTTACTCGGAACTGGAAAAACTTGAGTTGCTCGTAGTCAAAAGAGCGTACTGCATGGACAACTCCACTATCAGCACTGACGGAAACATATGAGGAAACGGGGACTCCATTGACCATGGAGTCTTCCAGTATGTAAGAAACGCGGGCATTCTGATTCCAGTCAGCGTCTTTGGCTGTCACTGTGAATATGGAGAGGCCCGGTGTGTTGTTTTCTACAAGGTAGGCCTCATACGAGCTTCTCTCAAAAACAGGCACGTTATCATTTATATCTGAAATCTGTACGGTTAGAGTGACGCTGCTGGAGAGCGATGGAGCGCCCTCATCAGAGCACGTTACACTGATGTTATACTCAGAGGCTCTCTCTCTGTCTAGCTCACTGTCTGTAACTAAACTGTAGAAACCATTAGATGTTGACTCGATATTGAACGGGATGTTGTCACTGATCCCACAAACGACTTGACCATTGTTATCTGAATCGGGATCTTGAACACTCATCATGACAATGACTGTATTATGAGGCGAATTCTCTGGTATTACATTTGATTTTGAAAGGACATTGATTACGGGACTGTTATCATTAACATCGATGATATCAAGTATTATTTTGCTGGAATCTGAGAGACCCCCATTATCAATTGCTTCAATATCAATTTCATACTGTTTACTTTTTTCAAAATCAAGTTGGCCAACTAATGTCACGTCCCCATTACTTGTATTAATATGGAAGAGTTCCGTCAATCGATACATACTTTTTGGAATACCATATGCTATTTCCTCGTTGGATCCTTTGTCTGCATCAGATGCTTTAACTGTTGTGATGCGTGTGCCTTTTGCGGCATTTTCTGGAATACTAGCCTTATAAACGGTTTGAGTAAAAAATGGAGCATTGTCGTTTACATCCAACACCACGACATTTATCAGCACTGTGCCAGACATCTGGGGCTCTCCCCCGTCAACTGCCGTTAGTAAAAGAGATAATTTATCCAGGTGTTCTCGGTCTAAAGGTTTCTGTAAGACCATCTCTACCTTTTTGCTGCCATCTACCTGACCTTGTAATTTCAGAGCAAAATTATCTGTTGGTTTCAGAGAGTAGCTTTGAAGACCGTTTTTTCCTATGTCCGAGTCCATTGCTCTCTCCAACAAGAATTTGGAACCGATCACAGCTGACTCGCTGATTTCAAAACGTTTTTCACTGTTTGTGAAAGTAGGAGCATTATCGTTAATATCTATTATCTCTACAGTTACCCGAAACAGTTCCATAGGATTTTCAAGGATTATTTGAAAATGTAGTGCGCACGGCGTTGTTTGTCCGCAGAGCAATTCTCTGTCAATTTTCTCTTTGATAAGAAGTACACCTCTTTCTTTATTCAATTCGATGTATTCCTTGCCGTCTCCGGTATGAATGCGAGCGTTGCCTGATTTGAGTCTTTTCACGTTTAGCCCCAAGTCTTGTGCTATGTTACCGACTGAAGAGCCTTTCGCCATTTCCTCGGGAATGGAAAAACTGACCTGGCCAAAAACTGAACGAAGAGAAAGGACCGAAATTAACAGGAGTACTTGCCGTCCTTTTGTTATGTCCGACATTTTTCTCTCGACTATGCAGCAAAACAATTTTGAAAGCTAGTACTCCGTTTGGATTAGTCTGGTATCAATATTCCTTAGAAAATAAATGAAGAGAGCTGGAACGTATGTATGTCAACATCGCGAAAATCAAAAACCAAAAGACAAGAATCGAAGCCAAGCTTTTACTTATATAATGTAATCCTGACGGCAAGGTCCTCTGGCAGTATTTTAGCATTTTAACATTTTGAGATTGTGGGAGGTACTGCTGCGAATCTCATAAATATAGGCTCCCACACACTAGCCAACAGCGGCCCTCTCAGGTCGAAGTATTCAATTGCAAAAACTATCGAACAAGACAGATCGTACCACAATTTAAATAAAATGCACTGCTGTCATTTTGTGGCTACATATTTGGAATTGGAAATGAATCCCCATATTTACCAAAAAATAACAAAAAACAGCGGTTAAGCAAAGTGAATCCTTAATGTCATAATAATAAGTATATTTTTTATGAAATAGAACAACTGCTAATTCAGGTAAAATCACAGGCACACAATTGATATACCTCTGAAGGCGAGTCTATTTCATCGAGGAGATGTTTTTCCCTCTTCATCCGTTGGGTATTCACTGCAAAACTGGGGTCCGTTATCATTACATTCTGACTTTCTGGTCTGCCAACCTTACAGTCACTCTCTCTGGAGTCTGTCGTTCTGTACAAATCGTAATTGTATACGTGCCGAAGAGTCCCTGCCCCAGTACCCAAAGTGTCGGAGTAACGTGGGGGATAATATGGAATGACAGGGAGATTGGAATGATAGAGAATGCGAGACTGTTTCCATCTATATATTTTCACCGATATGATAACAGCCAGACAGGTGATAAAAAGAAATGATACAACAGCCAATGCCAAGACTAAATAAAACGTTAGCGTATCGTTGTAATCCTTGTCTTGCGTAAAGTCAGTGAACTCTGAAAACACTTCGGGGAAGCTGTCCGCCAATGCAACATTGACATTAACTGTGGCTGAACGAGAGGGCTTTCCGTTGTCCTCCACTACAACAGTCAATCTTTGTTTAACTGCATCTTTTTCAGTGACTTGGCGTATTGTTCTTATTTCTCCATTATGGAAGTTAACTTCAAACAGCGCCCTGTCTCCTGCTTTTTGCAGTTTGTAGGAGAGCCATGCATTCTGTCCAGAGTCCACATCAACGGCTACAACTTTTGTGACCATATAGCCCACAGGAGCTGACCGAGGCACAATTTCAGCCACCAAAGAGACAGTTGTTTGTACTGGGTACAGCACTTGTGGGGCGTTGTCGTTCTGGTCCTGGACCACAATTTTCACTGTAACATTGCTACTGAGTGGAGGAGAGCCCCCGTCCTGCGCTTTTACGTGGAAATGGAAATCTTTAATCTGCTCGTAGTCAAAAGAGCGCACTGCGTGGACGACTCCACTGTCGGCATCGACAGACACAAAGGATGATATGGGGACTCCGTTAACCGAGGCGTCTTCTATTATATAAGAAATACGGGCATTTTGGTTCCAGTCAGCATCTTTAGCTTTTAACTTGAATATAGATAGGCCTGGCGTGTTGTTTTCTAAAATATAGGCCTCATACGAACTTCTCTCAAATACAGGAGAGTTGTCATTTACATCCGATATCTGTACGGTTAGAGTGACGCTACTGGACAGAGAAGGTGCCCCCTCATCAGAACATGTCACCGTGACGTTATATAAAGAGGCTGTCTCTCGGTCGAGGTAAGAATCGGTCACTAGGCTATAGAATCCATTTGATGTGGATTTAATGGCAAAGGGGATGTCGTCATTAATTTTACAATACGTTTTACCATTGCTATCAGAATCAGGGTCACTTACGCTCATCACTGCTATCACTGTGGTATGGGGAGCATCTTCTAGTACTGAGCCTGAATTTGAAACAATGCTAATAACAGGGTTGTTATCGTTAACGTCACTGATATCAATTATAACTTTACTTGAATCAGAGAGACCACCTTGGTCAACAGCTTCGATATCAATTTCATAGGTCTTTGCTTTTTCAAAATCAATTGGACCGTCCAACATTACATCACCATGCTCATTTAAGTGAAATAGTTCAGCAACACTATCCATGCTGTTGCCTATTAAATACGATACTACTCCGTTTGAGCCTTTATCCACGTCAGATGCACTAACAGTTGTAACAAGAGTTCCTTTTAAGGCATTTTCAGTAATAGTTGCCTTATATATTGGTTTGGTGAAAACGGGTGCATTGTCATTTACGTCTAACACTGTAACATGAATCTGCATTGTCCCAGACAACTGCGGCTCGCCTCCATCTACAGCACTTAAGACTAGAGAGATATGCTCCTGCTTCTCTCGATCTAACGGTTTTTGTAATATCATCTCTACCTTTTTACTTCCATCTGACTGACTATGTAATTTCAGAATGAAATTGTCAGTGGGTTTAAGGGAATAGCTTTTAAGTCCATTTAATCCTATATCGGGATCGACTGCTTTTTCTAACATGAATTTAGATCCAACGATTGCTGATTCACTTATTTCAAAAAGTCTCTCACCTTTCTGAAAAACAGGGGCATTGTCATTAACATCTATTATCTCAACAGTGACAGGGAATAATTCTATTGGGTTTTCTAAAGTAATTTGAAAATGTAACGCGCACGGCGTTGTCTGTCCGCAGAGAGATTCTCTGTCTATTTTCTCTTTGACAAGGAGAACCCCCTTTTCTTTATGTAGCTCGATGAAATCTGTGCCATCTCCTGTATAAATGCGAGCTTTCCTGTTTCTCAATCTTTTAAAGTCTAAACCCAAATCTTGTGCTATGTTGCCGATTAATGCACCTTGGGCTAATTCTTCATAAATTGAATACGTAATCTGCCCTATTACTTGTGTGAGAATGACCGTAACTAGCAACACCACTTGCCGTCTCATTGCTCCGTCCAAAATCACTCCAACAGTGCAAATAAACTGATCGTAATTAGTTATCCAATGCGCAATGCCCTTTCAATTGTCATCTGATCAAAAATAAAAATGTGTTGTCCAAAGATAGAAAGCCAATTAAAAATATATCACCAATGTGTTATTCTTTGTTACATGGACTGTAAGCTCTGCGTTTTTTTCCTTTCAAATGCCTTTTTATCGAGAAAATGGGGGAGGTGCTGTCATAAATTTCTCTGTGGACTGTCGGGCCAACAGCGGCCCACTCAGTTCAGATTCTAAAATTGCACTAAAGGTTTGCTATATAATTTTACTAGTTGCAGAATGGTTAGTCGCAGTTTTTTTTTTTTTTTTGCCTATACCACCTTAAAAAACGAAATGACTGTACTGACATTTATTCATTAATAAGGAGGATTGAAGACAAAACTATTCGCTGAATTGTTTAAAAAGTGTTACTGTTACTGTCCAAGGTCCTGAAAGCTGTTTTAACGAAAAATGGTACTTCAAAGGCAAATAATCTATATATAAAATCATTAAATAAAATAGCAATTTGAAGTACAGGGTTTTACCTCCACAGGAGAGTCTGGTTCATCTAAGATGAACTTTTCATTGAGCATCCTCTTCATCGTCCCCGTGGAACTGGGGTCCATCATCAAAAGGTTCTGACTACCAGGCCTGATGAATTTACAGTCGCTCTGTCTGGAGTCCGTTGTCCGGTACATATCATAATTGTACACTTGTTGGAGCGTAGCGGTCCCAGTCCCTGTCCCCAAAGTGTCTGAGTAACGTGGTGGATAATATGGAATAACCGGGAGACTGGAATGATAAAGAACGCGAGACTCTCTCCATCTATATATTTTCAATGATATTATCACCACTAAACATGTGATGAACAAAAATGAAACCACAACTAATGACAACACTAAGAAAAACGTTAAGTTATCATTGAACTCTTTGTCTTGATTGAACTCAGTAAATTCCAAGAGTACTTCGGGGAAACTGTCCGCCACCACCACGTTCAAATTTACTGTAGCTGAACGAGAGGGCTGTCCGTTGTCCTCCACTACAACAGTCAGTCTCTGTTTCATTACATCTTTATCATTGATTTGTCGTATTGTTCTTATTTCTCCATTCTGTGAACCAACTTCAAACAGGGCCCTGTCTGTTGATTTCTGCAGTCTAAATGAAAGCCAGGCATTCTGTCCAGAGTCTACATCAACAGCCACCACTTTGGTGACCAAATAGCCCACATCTGCAGAACGAGGAACCATTTCAGCCACCAGAGAACCACCAGTCTGGGCTGGGTACAGAACTTGAGGTGAATTGTCGTTCTGATCCTGAATGATTATTTTTACAGTCACATTGCTACTAAGTGGAGGGGAGCCTCCGTCCTGCGCTTTAACGAAAAACTTTATTTCCTTGATTTGTTCATAGTCAAAAGATCGCACAGCATGGACATCTCCACTGTCAGCACTAATGGATACATATGAGGAAACGGGAACTCCGTTTAATGACGTGTTTTCAAGAATGTAAGAAACACGAGCATTCTGGTTCCAATCATTGTCTTTGGCTCGCACGGTAAAAATAGAATATCCTGGCGTGTTGTTTTCAATAATATAGGCCTCATACGAGCTTCTCTCAAAAACAGGCGTGTTGTCATTTACGTCTGATACCTGTACGGTTAGAGTGACGCTACTGGACAGAGAGGGTTCCCCCTCATCAGAGCAAGTCACACTTATAATATACTCAGAGGCTCTCTCTCTGTCAAGGTCACTGTCTGTAACTAGGCTGTAGAAACTATCTGAAGTAGATTTAATGGCAAATGGGATATCTTCATTTATTTTACAAAAGGTTCTACCATTGCTTTCAGAGTCAGGGTCACTTACACTCATCATTGCTATTACTGTGCTATGAGGAGAGTCTTCTTGTACCGAGGCAGACTTTGAAATTATAGTTATAACTGGGCTGTTATCGTTAACGTCACTGACATCAATTATGACTTTACTTGAATCTGAGAGACCACCTGGGTCAACAGCTTCAATATCAATTTCATAATTCTTAGCTTTTTCATAATCGACAGGACCGTCCAATATTACATCACCATGCTCATTTATAATAAACAATTTCGATATCCTATGTAAGTTATTGCCAATTAAATAGGATACTACTCCGTTCGAGCCTTTGTCTGCATCGGAAGCACTTACTGTTGTGACGCGGGTTCCTTTTAATGCATTTTCAGTAATAGTTGCCTTATATGTTGGCTTCGTGAAAACAGGTGCATTGTCATTGGCGTCCAATACTGTAATATGAATCTGCATTGTACCAGACAACTGAGGCTCGCCGCCATCTACAGCGTTTAAGACTAGAGAGATATGCTCCTGCTTCTCTCGATCTAATTGTTTATGCAAAATCATCTCTATCTTTTTACTTCCATCTGTTTGACTATGTAATTTCAGCATGAAATTGTCAGTTGGTTGAAGGGAATAGTTTTTAAGGCCATTCATTCCTATATCGGGATCAATTGGTTTTTCCAATAAGAATTTGGATCCGACTACGGCTGATTCACTAATTTCAAAAAGACGCTCACCTTCCTGAAACACTGGGGCATTGTCATTGATATCCTTTATCTCAACGGTGACTGGGAATAGTTCCATTGGGTTTTCTAAAGCAATTTGAAAATGCAATGCGCATGGCGATGTCTCTCCGCAGAGAGATTCTCTGTCTATTTTCTCGTTGATAAGGAGAACCCCTCGTTCTTTATGTAGCTCGATGTATTCTGCCCTATCTCCTGTAAAAATGCGAGCTTTTCCTGTTTTCAATCGTTTTAATTCTAAACCCAAATCGTGTGCTATGTTACCGATTAAAGATCCTTTTGACATTTCCTCATTAATTGAATACGTTATCTGCCCACAAACTGTTCGGAGAAGAAATACCGAAAATAAAAACTGCAAATGCCGTCTCATTGCGCCGTTTAAAATTCACTCCCACAGTGCAAAAACAATCATTCGCATGATCAAAAATGCAATGTAAATTTTGTCTTCAATGCATAACAAAAAACAACATATAAAGTCCAGAGATACAAACTCAACCCTTTCCTACAAAGCAGATTCGTTTAATCCAAGTCTGTTGTTCTTTGTTACTTGGATTGTAAGCTCGATGATTTTTCTCTCTCAACGTTATATTGAGAAGATAGGGGAGGCGCTGGATTGACTGTCAAGCCAATAGCGTCCCTTTCAGTCCAGATTGCACAACTACACTTTAGGCCTATGACGAAGTACGTGTTTTGATCCTAAATGTGTTAGTGTTAATAGACAATTTCCACATGTCCCACCTCGACAAACAATATGGATGTCCTTCAAATTATTTGTTCACAAAAAGGACAAAAGGATAAAAAAATAACTGGTAGTGTTACTTTTGCTGTCCAACGCTCTGAAAACTACTTCTGGGCGCTGGGAAAATGGTCTAAAACTGCAAATAATCCGTTATATAGTCATAAAATATAATAGGAAACCAAGAGACAGGGTTTTACCTCCAAAGGAGAGTCTGGCTCATCTAAGATGAACTTTTCATTGAGCATCCTCTTCATCGTCCCTGTTGAACTGGGGTCCATCATCAAAAGGTTCTGACTACCGGGCCTGATGAATTTACAGTCGCTCTGTCTGGAGTCAGTTGTCCGGTACATATCGTAATTGTACACTTGTTGGAGTGTAGCGGTCCCAGTCCCAGTCCCCAAAGTGTCTGAGTAACGTGGTGGATAATATGGAATAACCGGGAGACTGGAATGATAAAGAACGCGAGACTGTCTCCATCTATGTATTTTCAAT
>JAVQJS010050140.1:0-32273 GCA_036024795.1 Galaxias rostratus | reverse complement strand
CCACAAACATTATTTAATTAAAAAGGTTAAATTCAGGGGCTTATTATACTTAAATTTAGTTGAATTCACTTTTAGAATATTTTATATGGCTCTCACTGAAATACATTTCCAAATTTTTTTCTTTCATGGCTCTCTTAGTCAAAAAGGTTCCCGACCCCTGATGTAGGCGGTGCTTTCCACAAGTTGGAAAAATGACGTAACATTTGTTTTGGAAAAACACAAGCGACAGGTCAGAATGGAATCGAGGCCAGAGACTCACAAGGTAACGTTAGCTAAGAATATGTCAATATTTATATCGCTTGTTTTAATTTTATGATGTAGATAATATGTGTGGATGTGATAAAATAATTGACATATACGCATTAGTGTATTTGTTTCGGGTCTGTCATTGTCTCGAAATCAAATTGGGTGGATACATTGTAAGCTAGCACGCTAGCGTGAAGTTAGTTAGCACATCCATTGTTAAGGAAGTATTATGTAACTCAAATTTTGAGTAGCTTGCTACTTAATTCTTTCAAAAGCATTGTATTGCTGTAGTCCTCTGTCACTTTAACCTGCATTGTCGACAATCCTAAGTAATGTTCTGAAGCAATATCGTCATTAGCTGTCCGTTAAACTGGATGTTTGCTCAGCCCCCCTTGTGATCAGTCTCGTATCTGCAACACAGTGCCGATCACCTCGCATCGCTCTTCATCTAGCCCATGTTGACCAAGTATCGACTTGTCTCCGCGTAGTTTTAGGATAGTGACTAAGCAATGTAGTAACAAGCTAGCTATGATCACAGTTGTTCTATATTGACTAGTACTGTCGTTTTTATCAATTGATAGCTTGTAATCATCCTCAGCAAGATCCCACATATCATAATTAGGAGAGTATGGAATTGCGCTAGTCCGAGGATAAGTATAACATTGGCTGACTTGATCAACTGTTGCCGGCATTTCTGCCACTGTCAGTGTTCTCCCACCCAATTTCTACAATTTGTAGAAAATTACCCACATATTTATTTCATGAGTTATACAGGGTTGACTGAGTCACTGATAGAAAGTGTCTTCTGTAACAGCGCCCAGATTGTAAGCAATATATATTTAAATAGGAAAACAAACACAGAATAATCCCATTCAAAATCCCAAAGTAGCAGTTCTTCAAGGGTTTAGCACACAATTACTTGTCTGTTAAATGCAGTTTTCTGGAGTCTGGACGCATGCACAAGTTGATGGATAACATGGACAACTGAAGGACTTCCCTGTGAGCTCTAGACTGCTCTGGAATAGAAGTGGCAGGAAACGCTAAGTAATGAGGAGGAGGAGGAGGAGAGGAAGGGCGTTACTTCGGCCCACTTATCCCAGCTTCGGTGCAAGTCATGATGTTTTGCAATGAGACTTTGGGCAGGTGACAGTCCCTTTGCTGGCAAGTGCCCTTCTCTAGCAACAACCCCCTCCCAACAATTCATGGCAATCTCTACCGTGCTAAACAAGGGCGTTCTCATACTCTGCCCCAGACTATTGTTCTGACTTCTGCACCTAACAAGGTCATGGCGGGGTGTCCAGTAGAAGTGACTTTTATTAGCATGGTTGCTAGCTGATATTAATTCCAACCAAAACGAGTAGCCTTCAGCATCTTGATTGGAGATGAGGTTCAAATAAGTAAGCAACCATTCTATGTTAAATTATGAAAAATACTTAATGAATAAAAGGTTACATACCTCTAAAACATATACAGAAGATTGTACAAACATGTTTAATCTATGAAAAACTCAATGATGAGAAATCCAGTATGCTTTGTCTGCCTGTTTAGGATGCCATAGCAACCTGTTTCCTTCAACAGAATCTAGTTGAACCAGAAAAGACAATCGCTCAACTTGCTGTGAATGTAAAGTGCTTTGCTTAATTGTGTGTTGTTTATGTTCTCTATAGCTGGTATTTGAGAAGGAGGGTGTGTACCTTCATACCAATGCCAAGAGGAGCAACCAAGACACCACCATTCCTGGGTTTATTCGTGTTGTGGAAAGGGTAAGAACTGTCTATAACTGCTGAGATTATACTGCTATTGTTCTACCGCAATGTTTTTTGAGATCTTTTCTCTGTATTAGGGGGGGGAGCCTGCTTTAGAGTGGAGCCCGCTTGAAGACCAAGGTAGAAGTGCACCGGCCGTATTTTACACTAAAAAGGTAAGTCACTTTACCGGTTTGCTGTATGACACACTGGTTCGGTCACACATAAGGCACATAGGTTTTCACCTCTGAGTTTGGTCCTTAATGTAATTCTCACCCTTTACTGATCAGGATGGAGATGGAGGGGAGGATGATACAAACTTTGACCCAGGGTATGAGCCAGACTGGGCTGTCATAAGTACTGTCAAGAGGGAACGAGCGCAAGTTCCAATAAAAGAGACAGGTAGAAACCACTTATTATATAACCATGGTTATCTCGATTAAACTTGGTCATCTTCCCAAATTAAAGTGCCTGAATTCTAAGTCATTTAGTCGTCGTCGTTGTCCCCCCCCCTGTTGCTTCTATTGTTAGGTCAGTGGTCCTTCTCCCTACCCCTCTCGGAGCTCTATTCCCTACGGAGGTCCCGTTTCACATTGGGGAGAAACTTCCTTATTCTGACCAGTAGAGGGGGACACCCTCTTCCTCCGCTCCACTTCCACAGAGGGGGAACCAGGGAGCTTCTTCGAGCCCTGCAGCGTTACATAAGTCTGGCCCCGTGAGTAACACTTACAAACTGCTATTTCTGCTCCTAGAGTCAAAGACATACAGGCTAAGGGTCTGTCTTGAGAGAGTCAATCAGCTGACAATAGATAGTGTCACTTAACTTCTTGTGGCATATTTTCATTACACATTACTTATGACACAATCACATTATTTTGACAGACTTTCACACCATCAGTTGCTTCAACTTTAAATAAACCATGCAACAAACAAACCATTTCCTGTGCTATCTCATGTTTGTGCTCCCGTTTTACCCAGCTCACCAGTGGACGGACGTCTCTACCTGGCATATCCTCACAACTCGGGCGCCCTCTCTCAGTCCTTTGACGAACTGCAGCTCTTTGATGATGGCGGCGCAGACCTTGTCTCTGTAAGCCCGTGGGTGTGTATAGGAACATGTTTTAGATTTGTTATATTGTATGTTCCTGAGACTGTCTTCTCTGTTTTGTAGAGGTTCATCCATGACCCTTACGCCACCACATTTGGTGGGTTCTCCAAGGTTACCAACTTCTTCCGTGGAGCGCTTCGGCCACCGGATTCCCCCCACCACCCGAACGCTCCCCTGGACCCCAATGGAACATCTACTGCCGACGATGAGGCAGGCTTCGAGCTCATCACATGTGTAAGAGGGTGAAGATGAGGGCATGGAGTACATCGATGCTCTTAGGATACAGTGATTGGGGCATACAAATGGGTAAGTAACAGAAATATGACTGGTTGTGTGTGGCCCCAGGGTGCAGAGCTTGGTCCTCGGCCCCATGTGATCAGAGGCAGTCCCCTCGAGAAGTGGGAGGAGTTTCTGGACCCTGAGGGTCGGGTTAAGAACCCGGAGCAAATCAAACAACTGGTCTTCAGAGGGGTAAGAGTGCCATTAAAACATAAGGTCCCACCTCTCAGCTAGATATGTGTTGGTTGATGCGGTCTTGTTCTTAATTTATGCCTCCCATTTTTCCAAAGGGCATTACGCCGTCCTTGAGGAAGGACATATGGAAGTTCCTCCTGGGCTTCTATCCCTGGAACAGCACAACCAAAGAAAGGGAAGACATTCTGAGGGTGAAAACGTTAGTGTGTACTATCTCAATCCCGGCTATTGTGGGTGTGTATTCTTAATGTGCTTGGTCTAGCTAGTTAAATCTTGGGGAAACCTGCACTTACACCTTTTTGTGTCTTTTCAGGGACGAGTACTTTAGGATGAAGGTCCAGTGGAAGTCAGTCACAGAGGAGCAGGAGATGAGAAACTCCCTCCTCCGAGGCTACCGCAGCCTGATTGGTCAGCTTTGCTGCCTGTTTTTGTTATTTGACTGGTTTTTCATTGGTGGCTTGCATATGCGTCAACGTTTTAACAAAAGCTTTCTTTGACAGAGAGGGATGTGAATCGTACCGACCGACAAAACTCTTTTTTCTCTGGGAATGACAACCCAGGACTGACACTTCTCAACGACGTCCTAATGACATACTGCATGTACAACTTTGATCTGGGTATGCCCCCTTCCCCGAGCCCAGTCCTCGCGTCATGGTTGTTTATTCTATGCACAGATTACTTACTGTCATTGAATGGAAGACACTGATACGTCTCTATCGTTCGCTGTCTATTGTGTGTGTGTTTGCGCCTCCAGGCTATGTTCAGGGGATGAGTGACCTGCTGGCCCCGCTATTGTTTGTTACTCAGAACGAGGTGGAGTCCTTCTGGTGTCTGACAGGCTTCATGGAGCTAGTGGTGAGGAGGAACACAAACTCGGCCTTAAACACACACAGACACACTTATATTACCGTATTACGTTGCATTATAGCATACTATGTTGCAATCAAGTGGCATGAGAATGGAATATTGTGTTGCACGCTTTGTGATTTGGCAGGTAGGTTTGTAATATAGTCAACATAGGAGTGTGTCTGCGGTGTCTTGTTTCTGAATTTGCTTCCCTTATGTGCTCCCAGCACCAAAACTTTGAAGAGTCTCAAGAGGCCATGAAGCAGCAGCTCCTGCAGCTGAGCATCCTACTGAAGGCCCTGGATCCGGAGCTCTGCGACTACTTGGGTGAGACCTGTAGCAACCACTGACAAAAAAAAAAGTCCCCTTTCTGCTTTAGTGTGATGACTTATCTCAAAGTGTACACCAGGTATTATCAAAGGTACCGCTTTGTTGTCAGTCCCTTTTTATTAACCCTTCCCTTCTCATCCACACTCAGATTCCCAAGACAGTGGCTCGCTGTGCTTCTGTTTCCGCTGGTTGCTGATCTGGTTCAAGAGAGAGTTTTCGTTTGAGAATATTCTCATCTTGTGGGAGGTCAGATCTCAAGATGTTATAATTACTTGTCCACATAAACAGTAGTATGGAGTAGTGAAACAATACATTGGCAGCCTGGAGTGTTAACAATAAATGTCTTCTTTGTCTCCTGATTGTTCCTTCTTTATCTCAGGTTCTCTGGACTCGCCTGCCCTGCGCAAACTTCCATCTACTGATGGCCTGTTCCATTCTGGATTCTCAGAGGGGAGAGCTGATTGGTTCAGACCATGATTTCAACACCATTTTAAAGGTTTTGTTTATTTATCCATCGGGCAACGGCGCTGCTTTCAAAATATTACGATTCGTGATTGTGTCTCCATATTGTTGATTTATCCTCAGCACATCAATGAACTGACAATGAGACTGGACCTGCAGGCTGTGCTGTGCGGAGCAGAGGCCATCTATCTACAACTGGTCAATTGCAAGGTGGGAATATGACAATAGGGTCACAGTTGATACTGTGTGCTGTGCATGTCTTTTATCTGTGATTTTTATGTATTTTGTACCTTGTTTTCTAACCTTTTCTCGTATGCGTAATGTTTCGCCAATTCTATGCCCTCTTGTCATGTCCTACACTCACCGTCTAGGAATTGCCGGTGAAAGTGCAGGAGGTCTTGGGTCTGTATGTCCCCCCCAGCTCAGAGGATGAGAGCCCAGACTCTGAACCACATGAAACACAACCTCTAATCAGCCAATCAGTGGCTGTTGCTGCTGCAAATAACCAATCCAGTAGTGGTGGAGCTTTTGCATGCCCACCCCCGACTTACCCGTAAAACCTATATGAGTACCGGACATGATATATTACTAATAAGGACATAAAGGAGTGAATGAGTGGAGTGAAATGTATTAAATAGGAGCATATAAGAAAACTGGGTTTGTATAGTTGAAGATTGCAAACTGTTATTATCATCTGTAACAGATAAAAGGAATTACTGAATATTGATGAGAAAAGAGGCTTTTTTTTAGGTGTGGTAATGAATGTTATTCAATATTCAAATGTTAAATATAGTCATTGCTTTGCCATTAAATGTATAGCGTCTCCTTTTTTGGTAGTGTTTGATTATTTAAATGTTTCTCTTTTTTAGTATCTGACGCCATTTTCTTCTTTCAAATGATGCTGCTATTTAATGTCTTGCCTGATTACTGAGTATTTTACTTTTTTGTTGGTAGTTTTGTCTCAACCATATAGACATTGTTATAATTATTTTCTTTGCCTTTATTATTGGTTATCGGTCCTCTTATACCTCAGTCAAAACAGATGAAGGACATACTTAGAATGTGGTGTTAATACTTTAAAATGCCATTCCAGTCATATGCGAATGTGCTCATGCCTCATAGACTCATGCAGTGTGGCAATCATTGATCTCATTCAGTTATAATTTTCTTATGACCAAATCAATGGCTATATCTTACCAAATAAAGGGTATTTCATAAGTCTAATTTGAGGTATGAAGGTTTTTCAAACTTAGAAGTGTCTCCCAACCCCCCCTATCAGCAGATTGTATTAACGTACATCTTAAAAATAAACTTTTTTTTTTGTTGCATGTTCAACAAAAAAAGATATATCTGATTGTTTGTATATGAAAGTTGACCTGCTATGTAACTTTTATAAAAAATAAATGAATAAATATTAATGAAGCATTCATAAAGTAGTTGTTTTTTCTTGATGTAGCCTTGATAACGTTTGTTACACTGGTCAATGCAGGGTGATAACTAGTGAACTGGTTCAACCCTGTGGTTTTCCCTACACTCAGATCAGCAGGTGTCTGTGAGGTGAAAAGCTGCGTAAAATGGATGCTCTGTTCCACACTTTCTTGTGAAATGAGCTGGAAAATGAGGGGCGGAGAACCACACCCCCTTCTCAGGACCTCTTCTTTTGCCAGTGTTCTCTGTGTCGAGTTTGAATACAGCTGCAATGTATGAATTTAGCAGGGTGCTTAAACAGGCTGGCAGTCTGTCACTGAGTCTCTCCTCTCCACGCCCCTCTCTCCTTCTGACCTGACCTCGCTTGACTTCCAGAGCCTAACTTACTCAGGTTCTCATTCAAACTCAATCTGTTTTCAGTGCAGGACAAATCACTTTCTATGATAGAAGGTCTTCTTAACATCTTAAAGCCTAATTTCCTTTCTAATCTTAGTCTGCCCAGGCTTAGAGGATTGTGATCCCTTGTTGTGATTGTGTTGGGTCTTTGACAGATTTTATCCCTAGTAGATTATGTCTTGGAAATATCAACTCAAAGATTTTGCTTTTGCTCCATTAGACGGTTGTCATGTAAAATATAAGTGTGTAGAACAGGTGGTTTTAGACTCCGATCCTCTTGATTCCCCTCATTGTTATATGTAAGTCATGAAATTTCAACATAACTGAGTCACTTATAGTTACTCGGTCACTTATAGATGTATTAGAAACAGTGGACCCATCTAAAGGTGCAGTGTGTCTTGACACCGTAGTGTTCATGGTGTACCAAGTGCATTGGGTAAATGTAATGGGTAATGGTTATTCTTATGTTGCTTCATGTTGATCTTTGTTATAATCTGCAATAATTAAAATTCTAAGAATTGAGGGACTTGTAATTTCAAAAACGTCATCCCTTTACACAGCTTGACTTTACAAATCCATGCAACATATTTCCATTGTTAATAGATCTAACAATTTGCAAATGTCTGTTGGAAACCAGAGCTGCCATGAAACTTCAATGCCTGAAACGCCACCTGTAATGAGTGTGTCAAATACAATCTGTATTCTCCACTGGTAAGTGTGACCCCATTGTGACCGTCCGAGGACTCCCAGAAGAGCGTGTGAGAGTGTGTCTGCTCCTCTGAATGCATAAAGGGAGCGTGCGTGTATGTGTATGTGTGTGTGTGTATATAGATGGAGCAGCAGGCAGAAGGCCAGGGGGCTGTTGTCTGACACTGATTTGTAAAGGGAGACAATACGGCTCATTGACCTGCTTGGCTCCACGGTCTGTTGCACATACCTCGCCCAGTCGTCCCCAGTGGATTCACTGCTCTTTAAACAGGCTCAGCAGATTGCCACAGCCATAGGGAGGGGAGTGGTGAGAGTATAGGGTAACGGGACACAAGTTGCTTTGACAATGAGATTCCTCAGAGAATATAGAAGTACGTGAGAGTGCCCCATGCAAAAAAAAGTAAACTAGAGGTTACAGCAATATAAAATTAGCATGTTGTACGCGATTAAATCAATATTACTCAAACTCACTCTTGAGAACACACAAGTTCTACACTTAGTTAAACTTAGTTTGTCCCCATCTTTCATAATGTCAACAAGCACCATCGTTTTATTTTCCATTCCCATTGTCAGAGTTTGGAGATGACCTTTTCTCTCGTCACCCCTTCTCTTTTTCACTATCATAGACAAGCTGTTGCTGTGTCCCTGCGGGCCACTCCCTCCACAGCCCCTTTCTCCTCTCGTCTCTCTCTCCTTCTCTCCACCTGTTGATGCCATTGTTGCACAGACAGCATTGTTGCCCTTTTATTATTTTATGTCACTCACTTTGTCAGTGCTCTCTTTAGGCCCCCTCTTTTCTGACCCATATTGCCACACCCTCTCTGTCACCCTGTTCGTCACTTTCTCTGCCTCTCTCTCCGTGCCCTGGGTATAAATCCCAGAGAGAAAAGATATCAAATTCGATTCACCACCACCACAAAAGAGCGCACTACTTAGGAGTCTTGAGCGAAAAAGAAAACATCCAAAATCAAACTGGAAAATAGACTCTTGGATTAGGTGCAACATCACTGCAGCTTTGGGTCCAGTACTGTTTGTTTGTCTTTGTTCTTCTGGCTGCCTGAGGAAGTTTTTTTCGCATCTCAGGTTTGACTGAAGTGCTTATTTGACCTGGAGACAGTGTCTGTGAACAGAGGGATGTCTGTGTCTGTGTCTCTCTGGTGCGAGGAAGAGGAGGCCGAGGACCTAAGCCAAGGGGAGCCTCAGCTACGGGCCCCGTGGGACCCCTCTGTTTCTGGGCAGCGTGTGATCCAGAGGCTGCTGGAGGTGGAGGAGAGGTACATGCCCTCCCCTCTGTACATTGCCCTGGCTCAAAGAGATCCAGAACGCCGGGAAGAACTTACAAAATGGGCACTGGAGGTACCAAATCTCTCTGTATCCATGCATTTTTTCCAATTTCTTCTGGCATGATATGGGCGTGGCTAACATTTCATTTTCCTGCCTGGCTGTCTTTCTTTAGGTGTGCAGTGAGTGTGGCTGTGACGAGGCTGTGTTCCCCCTCTCTGTGTCTCTGCTGGACCGTTTCCTCTCAGCCTCCTTGTCCCTGCCCGTCTCTCCATACTGCCTCACAGCAGCCTGCATCCTCATTGCCTCAAAACTGGTAGAGTGTGAAATTGTCACTGCCGACACGCTCTGTGCTGCAGCTGAATACAGTTTTCTCCCTTCAAATATACGGGTAAGTCTCCCGGTGGAATCATCGGAAATCACGATGAAAGTACATCATAAGGCTGAGTAGACAATGTTGCTCAAAGCATGATGTGTGCAAGTATACATAGTGTAATGGTATTTTTAGTCACATGTACATGACAACACTTATGTATGGTAATTTCCCTGCCTATCTGCTTTAGGAAATGGAGCGTGTGGTTCTTGCAACTCTGCGCTGGGATACTGCTGGAGTCACCCCGCAAGACTTCATCCCACACTTTGTGGCCCCTGATGAGCAGTGTAAACCTGGAGACAAGGACACTGAGGAGCTCTTGTCCACACTGCGGCGGCATAGTGATACCCTGATTGCCATGTGTGTCTGTGACACCCGCTTCCTGGGAACGCCTCCATCCCTTGTTGCTGCAGCATCGCTGAACTCTGCCCTCCGTGGTTTGGGTAACAGAGGCTCTCGTTGTCTGGCGCACATGAGTGAAAGATTGGCAGGACGTTGCCAAACGGATGTGGTTAGTGGCTCTTTTTTGCATATCTATCAAAACAATTTTTAGTATACCATACAAATCCATTCCAATGAATAATTAAATCCGAATGCTTGAATAAAATGCCACTTTTTTGCGCACTAGTGTACCAGGAACATTACTCTGTGTATGTGTTGTTTTGCAGTATCAATGGCATAGGTGACTGCTTGAAGGACACTTGCAAACCCCTTCAAAAATAATCTTCTACATCCCCATAATCTCTCCCTTATCCCAGGCAGTGATTCAATGTTTCAGTGAAATGATAGAAGGAGCCCTGAGTGAACGCTTAAGGAGTGGACTTAGGGAGGCCACACTGGACAAAGATGGAGAAGTGGAGGATGAGAGAGCAGGAACACCTACTGACATGAGAGAGATTGATTTTTAAATAGAGTAGTGTTGCATTCAAAATGCAATTAAAGTGTCAAACCAAGCTAATCAGTTTAACTGACATAAAGTCATTATGGCTGCAAAATGTTCTACTTTTTGTTTTGCAATAACTTTTTTATTTATGTATGTTAACTATTATATTTTGAAATTACTTTATTATTGTTCAGTTGTGTGGTTTATTTATTGTTTGTATTACACTGATTGTGTTTTTTAACTGTGCCATATTTATGAATAATTCACTGTGATAACACGTGTTAATTTTACGGTTGATGTTTGAGTTTTTATTTATCATATGCATCGTTTATATTTATTTTAATTTATCCTGAGCGTAATATTAATTTATTTACATTCAAAATTATATTGTATTTTGTACGGGAGAAAGTGAATCAAAGCTTATATACAAATATATTTCTAAAGTAATAAAAGACATTAATAAACCTTCTTTATTTTGGTGTTTATTATGTCCTTGTATATATTGCAAAAAGAGGACGAAAGAGGGCGATGAAGCCGTTGTTCCATCCTGTCTGCCTTGTAGACGTCCGCCGTCTTTAAGTTCAAATATTAAATTACGTACTATCTCAACAAATGTGTTTTACTGAGTGTTGCATGCTAAAGCATGCTATTCCACATATTGCCAGGTAATATTTGGGTTCAAGCGGGCCAAAACACAGGCGCAGGGTTTAGACGTCATTTTTCGAGGAAGTCCGGATTTCATCTGTACGCTACGTTTCAAAGACTGGCTAATATCTATTGACTAGTGTTGCGGTAAGTCATGCAGCATTATCATGTTTCCAGCCGATATGGGTTATTTTAAAAGCTTAATTTTAGGTTTTCAAATAATTATAGTAAAGATCGGATAATTTGTGCAAATAAAGCGACAACGTTAGCTTCGTCCGTGGCGTAGCTGAGCCGGAGACCAGTCATCTTACTAACTAGACATTATGAAGCTATGTTACTGCAAACTAGCTATATTGAAGGGGTTGAGTTTTATTGCCAAATTATATAATAAACCAAAATTAAGTAGATATTAGCGCTAACGACTGCTATTGCTCATGACTCTATTTATATCCTGTGAAGGAGGATGTTATTGAATCCTCGCTGGCTGCTGCTGCTGCTGTCTGTCACTGTTGGGGTCTGGTCAGTGCCAATTGAGCGCAATGAGGTACCCCCACAGCCCGAGCAACCTCAGGAAGAGAAACAGGAGGATAATGGGGTATTTATACTGAATACTAATTGGTATCATGGCCATGTTGAAGATTCATTTCTGTTACTTGTAATAGACAATCAAGTTATGGTATTTGATGATATTCTATTCTGCTGTTGGGTCTGCCCCTGAATCAGACCTTAATGCATTTTACTTTTTGGGACTTTCTTCCTTTCACAGCATGCTATCGGTATCTGATTATTTATATTTAGCACGATGTGTGACTGTTTGTGTAAGGTGTTTATAGCACATTTTATAATCGTGGTACAGGACACAGGCCTATACTATGATCGCTATCTGAGGGAAGTAATAGAAGTCTTGGAGACGGACCCCCATTTTAGGGAGAAGCTCCAGACAGCCAACACAGAGGACATCAAGGTCAGTTCACTATGACACGTATTGTCCTACGCCTATCTTTATATACCTCCCTCCCTCTTTTTAGTACTTTCTGACCTAGTCATGTTATAATTGGAAGGTTGTTAAAAACATCTGCAAATATGTGTGATTCAGAATGGACGTCTAAGTAAAGAGTTAGACCTGGTGGGTCACCACGTCAGGACTCGTCTGGATGAGCTGAAGAGGCAAGAAGTGTCTCGTCTCAGGATGCTGCTTAAGGCCAAACTAGACAGCACAAACACACAGAGTGAGTGGTCCGTTATGAGTGTCTGCATCTTTTAGCTCGTAGATGTGGGTATTTGCTAGTTATGACTCTCATCTGTCTGTGAACAGGCTTGCAGATGGACCATGCCTCTCTACTGAAGCAGTTTGAACACCTGGACCCCCACAATCAGAACACGTTTGAGGCCAAAGACCTTGAGCTGCTGATTTCAACTGTAAAGCAGAAAGAAAAACAATAGCTTTGACAACTTGTTCCCTCTGCCCTTCTTTTATTATTATTATTATTTTTATTATTATTATGAATAATAATAATAATCATCATCATCGTCATTTATGATATATATTGGATATATTTTTGGCACTTGTCTCAGCACTCAAACCTCTTTACAAATTGGTTGCCAATAAGTTAAACGCCATGAAAGGACAGACACACAAACATCTGTCACACACAACAAGTGATACCATGGCAGCCACATTGCGCCAAACTTGCTCACTCAACATATCACAACAGACATTTGCGCACACAGATCAGACACACACACAGATTGACACGATTTCCATAGGAAATAATTTAGTCAGAGTACTGACTGGAGTATTGACCCATGCTTTAAAGCCTATTGTCTTTCTATCAAAAACTTACCCTAAGGTTAGCAAATGTAGGCAGCATTTAAATGGTGTCACCACATTTCCCATTTCTTTTCTTACCGTGTAGGCCACCAAAGACCTGGAGAACTATGATGCTGAGCGACACGAGGAGTTCAAACGCTATGAAATGCTGAAGGAGCATGAGAGAAGAGAGTATCTGAAGGGGCTGGACCAGGAGAAGAGGGAGAAGGAAGAGAAGAGGATGGAGGAGTTAAAGGAGAAACATCGCAAACACGCCAAAGTCAATGCTCCAGTAAGGACTCAGAATTGCGACCATAAGTCACATACCCTCATTAGATTAGTGTTAAGTGGAGCATGATAGCCACTTCTCTCTCTTTATTACCTCCCTCTTATCTGTCTCTCTTCCCCAGGGCAGCGTGGCTCAGTTGCGTGAGGTGTGGGAGGAGACTGATGGACTGGACCCACAAGAGTTCAACGCCAAAACCTTCTTCAAACTGCATGGTCAGCAGAGTCACCATCTCCACCCTTGATCCGCAATTCTATTCATTAACTTAGTGATCGATATGGTTTGTTGTTGGCCTTCTTGCAGATACTAATGGAGATGGGGTTTTGGATGAGCAGGAGCTTGAGGCCCTCTTTACTAAGGAGGTAAGTAACGCCTTCACCAGACCCAAGAATAGAATTCAGTTCCCTCTAGTCTTTTTTACAGTAACGGTAAGCTTTCTCTCTTAATCCCTATCCAAACCAGCTGGAGAAGGTCTATGACCCCAAGAATGAGGAGGATGACATGATGGAGATGGAAGAGGAGAGGTTGAGGATGAGGGAGCACGTCATGAAAAATGTGTGTCTTTCACTTCAAGTGTACCGTTACTCTTTTGAATGGTCTGTCTATGCCGTTTGGTGCTAGGGGCTGATGTGGTTCATTCTGTTGTACAGGTGGATGTGAATCAGGACCGACTGGTCAGCCTGGAGGAGTTTCTAAAGTCCACCGAAAAGAAGGAGTTTAACAACCCCAAAGACTGGCAGGTAAGGGTCTGTGTGTCATTTGAGTATTTAGGGTGTGAATAAATCCCATATCGTCACAACACCTGTGCCCCTCTCATTCCTTTTAGACTCTGGACGACACCAAGCCAGTGTATTCCGAGGTGGAGCTTCAGCGCTTTGAAGCGGAACTCCGAGTCAAGGAAGAGGAGCTTGGCCGGAGGGCAGCAACACTGCAACAAGAGCAAGAACTGCTGAAAGAAAGAGGCAAGGCCCTGGAGGCCCAAAGGAGAGAGTACCAACAGGTAGGTCCCCTGGTCTCTTATTACACAACACAGACAACTGAGTGTAGTCCCTTATAAAATGATAGGAATTCCTAAACCTGTGTCACCTATGCGTTCCTGATTGTTGTTGGATGGGCTTTTGCTTTCCAGGCTGTGCTTGAGATGTCTCAAAGACAGAAGGACCCACAGGCAGTGGACATTCAGCCCCCCACTGGTTCAAATGGAGAACTGCAGTTCCATCAAGAGATGCAGAAGCTTGAAGACCAAGGTAATTGATACGGATTCTTAAAAAATATGGATTTTATACGCTCTGGGCTTTTTTCGGTAGTATTAAGTATTGTACTGAGTGTTTTGTCTCCCATATTAAGGTGCAAAAGCCCCTGTTGAACAAGAAGTCGAGGTCAAAGATAGCCTGCCTGCGGAACCTCCACACAACCTGCCTGTACAAACATAGTGCATTGTGAAGACACCCGACAGTACATTACACACAAACACTCTCTCGCGCACAAACACACATATATACATACTGACTGAGATGGCCTTAGAGGCTATATGTTTAAGTCAGGCACATCCAGTCAAGGGGTATTGTCAGTGTTCATCCCTGTGGTTTACATCTCAATAAAGAACTCGACTCACTGGACCTGTTTGGGCTTCTTAGAAATGTGCTTGTTTGTGCTTGTTTGAGCATGTGCGCATTTTGACATTTATAAGTGATAATCACCTAATTGTTTGAGCATTGGTGCATTGTTGGAAGATTTTATTCACATAACCTGCTGCTTTCCTCTGAAACTAAAATCTTGCTGCAATCTTTTATCAACTCTCTTTACAATTTTTTTTTTGAGTTAATATATTCCCTGTGTAAATGTTTGTTGTTCAAAAAGATTGAATCCTTGTTTCCTGCTTGTGGCTTTGTTTTTGTTGTCTTGTACATGCATGGCTCCCCTGACGTTCTAAGGTCATTGGTGTTCACCCCTAGAAGGGTTCTTTGACACAAATACTTCATTCCTACGTAGCATTCCATTAAGCAGCTGGCCTCTTTTGACCCTATTACCCCACCTGTCTTTGAGGGCAGGTAGGGCCCGATTGGCAATGCCAAGTGGAACAATAAAGTCAGTGGACATGTATACATAGTTTAGGCAGTATCTAAGTTTGTGACATTATATATGTTTGTACTGGTTTATCATTAGTACAAAGTGGTTCAAAAGCAAAAAAAAATCGTTACACTTTCAGAACAGATGCTTGAAAATTGTTAAAGAATATGTATAATGTTACTTTCTTTATTTCTCACTCTGACAATGCAGGAGTATTAAGCAAATTATAAAAGCAAATGTTGAGTCTACAATATCAAAGTGATTGTAACTGATAAAATTAAAGACCGATATCGCCTTTATTCTGTAAATTGTTTACGACGAGGTAATAATTTGATGTACCTCTACGTTTGCTGAAGGGTCTGCTGTATATCAATCTGTGTAAGTACATTACGTCATTTTTCTGGGGCTTTCTTAAAAAAAATTCTATTGGCTGTATTGATACCCAGACACGAACCTTCTGTGACATCGATTGGTTGGGAAGGACCAATGCCTAAAGAAGGTTAGTCGTGTAAATCTGTACTGTTTCATAAACGTCGAATCACTTTATTGCACACCTATTTTCAACTTATTAGGCTGTCATTTTTTTGGGAACTTTCTAATAAAGTTTAATTTTCTTCATGTTCAATTTGCTTTAATGACCTTCTTTTCAAAGTAGCGTAGTTGCCTAAAATTGTGTTTAAGTGTTAAACGATCAGTCTAATCAGAGTATCTTGGATTTCAACTCGCACCAGAGGGTGCGATTGCTTCATACTGAAGTTAGTTTGATCATGGCAGTTTGAAGATGAACGTGTGCGTGATTTAACCATTTACCCGTACTCTATTTTTTTCCCTAAATGCATCTGCATATGATCGTCGGTTGGCAATACGCACATTATAGCGTGAGTGGGGCCAGTTGTGTCTTGAAAACCATTCTATATGGACCCAAGCGATTTACCAAGATAGACTAGGGGAGGTTGTCTGTGGTGATGTGTAACGTTGCTCTCGCCCATTGCCGTCGTTTATGTGTGAGAGAGGGAGGGAAAGGGGGATGCTGGTAATCGGGTTTCAACGGGGATAACCTACAATCTCAGCCAGATGCTCTGATGGAATAATTGGATGATTATTGTAATTTGGTTCTGATGACAATTAAATGGTAAGATTTTTCAAAGGGGGGAAATTACCTTATACGTTTGTTAGATGTAGCCGTGCATATGATCGTCCAGCTGTGTTTATGGGGAGGGGGTGCGCCGCTGCGCGGAGAGGGGGCGAGGCGGTGTGGTCTTAATAAGAAATAAACGCTTTAGAATAAGCGGCCACTTTTTTGTCGATAAGCCGTTTATTGTAAGCAATAGGGACATTTGGCATCTTGTCGAACCAGCGTTGTTATTATCTATTTAATCAAATATGCCTATTTACAGAATCTTTGGCTTATCTCAGCCGAGAGAGGGCTAGCCTTTACGCTACCATAGCCATAGCCTAGGCTGTTTATCGAGTGGACAGTTTTATTTTATTTTGCCGAATCATTTTTCCACTGCGGCAGCTTTTTGTATTTACCGGTCTGCACATATACTCCCCATCAACATGTAGTGTCTAGTACATTTACAGCAATGCATCAGAGAAACCGAGCAAAGAGACAATTGCTTCTTGGATACAGCCTACAATTACAATTCATGATGAAACCCTATTTCAAATTAACCAGGTTAATACGAGACAAGGCAGCCTTAAAATCGCTATTAAATGGAATTGAATTTGCTTTAGGATGCAATTTGTAAGCTTCACTCCCAAAACCGACAGCATATTTTATGAATCGATCAGTTGCATGCGCGCATCCATTATTAGCGTTATGACTAATAGGCTGTACGGCTCAGACATGAGCTGACTGTTAAATCATATAGACCCGTGTGGACACATTTTCCGGTCGCAACTAGCATGTAACGGGATGTAGGCCTGATATTTGACAGTATTTGCTTCGATTATTACATAGTTTTGGCATCATAGGACATCATATTTATGAATCAATGTTCCTCAATAGAACAACTGCACAGAAAATTGCAATGGGACAACATTTTGTTGAAATTACTATCTATAAAGCCTTTGTGTGGCTTTAATTGAGGCCCTATACTGCCCAATTGTAAAATGATATCCACTTAGGCTTCACCATGATTGAAATCCACATCAGGATTTCTCTACATCAGATATGTCAACCCAGACTGAATTAGTAGGTTTTTAACATGTTAGTTAAAAGTCAATGGTCCATCGCGTTAAAGTTTTGTACATTCTGTGTTTTCCAGATGCCCTTCTCCTCAGTTTGAAGACCAACCTGGGGGACCACAGGTGCTCAATACACCTGCCCTCCTCCCTATTGCCCCTTCCCCATAACCCTCGGCCACCCCCCTTGGTTCCCTCTAGCCCTTTTCACCGTTCACCGTTTCCCAGGGTAAAATCCCTAACCACCGGGAGCCTAGTTCAACCCACAGCATCCTAATTGTTCTCGTTATCCTCCATCCATGCCAAGGTCCTTTCTCCTTCCCTGTTTCAGGTCAATTTTTTTTTGTTAAAATTCCCAAAAAGTCTATCTTTTGCACCGTTTCATGCAGAGAACCATTCAACTGTTTGGTATTAAACTCTTCCGGAAGGGACTGGACCTTGGTACGAATACTCGGGAAAACAACCCACCTGCTTATAACGGGCACCCTCATACTCTCAGCAAACATCTCACACATTCCAATTCCCTCACACACTCCTGCACCCTCACTCTGCTTTCAAGATGATGTGCGAGGTGATGCCCACCATCTCGGAGGATGGACGAGGTGGGGGAGCAGGGGGCTCGTCGCCACCCTCGGGGGGAGGGAGTGGAATGGGAGGTGTCGGGGCTGGCTATGGGGGCAGAGAACCCCGAGGAGGAGGGGACGAGGGGGGCAGCACGGGGAACCTGGAGTCCCTGATGGTCAACATGCTGACGGAGAGGGAGAGACTGCTGGACAGCCTGAGGGAGACACAGGACTGTCTGGGCACGGCCCACCTCCGCCTCAGGGAGCTTGGCCATGAGAAGGAGTCCCTTCAGAGACAGCTGTCCATCGCCCTGCCACAGGTACACATTGATAAGAGAGTGCTTGTGAATGTACTTATGTGTGTTTTTTTAATTGCACTTTGGAGATGTACAGTCCTTGAACAAAGATGGCTCTTGATCATCCAAATAATCACATAAGGCACTGCATATTTGCTTGAGACCGCTCTTTCACATTCATAAAGAAAGAGAAAGGGTTTGTCAATAACTTTGTTTTTGTAATGGGTTTATGTGTGTAATGACAACCAAACATGGTCAAACCTGAGAATGTCCATGCAGTCCTTTTTGCACATGTTGACAAGACATGGTTTATAACAGCTGTTAATTTGTGAGTTGCCTCTGGGCTGTTTGGACACACATCAGTTTAGAACATGGCAGTTATCTTTAGAAGAAAAGATGAGTTTGGTAGTTTACTCAGACTCTTTGCATTGGCCATGTCTTGAGATTTGTGATCTCAAGAGATGTGAGATGCGTGCCAAGCATGGTTTGGCTGAGGCCTGTTATGAAATAAGGACATAGTTACAGACTTACATGTCAGCAGCATTGTTTAATTGAGCCAGGCAGCCATAATGCTTAGGAACACTAATTATACCCCCACAATTGTTGTTCTCAGACATCCTTTACTCTAAAAGAGTAAACATTTCTGTTCAATAGTCAATTGACAGGTTTTCTTTCTGGATGTCTTTCTTGTACTTCCTTGGTCTGGAACACTTTTTTATATATATTTTTTTTTGCTGGAGCCAACAAAATGTAATAAAATAGACAAGGGGATAGCTTAACCGATCAGAATGACCGGACGATAGAGAGACACATCACTTCCCTGAGAAAGTGATCAATATGGGCGCACACAACTGCTGATGCACACATACAGGCACAGGTTCACGCAATACTGTAATACATTCTATACTGGCAGGGTTCATTGAGTACGTCTGCTCTGAATGTCTCAACACTGCCAAGATTGAGACAGAGATGAAAAAAAGAAGAAAAGCGAGGGATGGTGAGGGAGCATGAAACAGAGACAACTGCTGCCATGGACCCCGCACATGGTGGTTACCAAATCAGAGCTATTTGCATATTGCTGCATTCTAATAAGGTGGCTTCTGGAGCCTATTTCAATGCAGGAGCTAGACATGGAGATGGACGAAGAGTGATTGGGCTGGGTAGGTGAAACAAGAGAGAGGGTGACGGGGGGAGAGCCTGTGCTTAAGGCATAGTTCAGTCAACTGACCTCAGTGTGGGTAACGGTTATATCCCTTCTTTGACCAATATGACAGGAAATTAGAAAAAAAAGCACAGAAAGTGATTGGATTTTAGTGCTTTAAAGCGTCTGTCTTAGACGCTCCCTGCAAAAAGCTGTCTCGGAGTTATCAAATCCTCTGGGCCCTGCATGTGCCATCTGTACATGTCTGTCTCTTTTCTCCTCTGTGCCTCTCTTGTTCCATCTCACGCCTGTGAAGCCTGTAGTCAATGTGTCCCTCTCACTCAATATTTAGATGAGCAAAATTCACGGGACGTTTTGTTACTATTGCAAATGCTTCTGTTGTTGAATAGGCCCTGTCAAGATTCCTGTCAAGCCAAGCTTGACTGTACCATTTCCAGTTACACCTTGCTGTCCCTTAGTGACTATAGCATGTACAGTATACAGCATGCATGTGAGAACACGAATGAGTAGCACCTCAGTAGTCACATGTTCCAAGACTGTGTCGCGTGCAGTGCGTTGGTGAGTTAGCTAGCGGTGCTGAATGTGTGTCATTGTGACATGCTCACACGTGAGCATAGGTCACGTCTGAAAGCACAGTAAAGTTGCATGCTAGACAAACACAGGACAATATGGCAGCCTTCAGAACGTGAAGGCTGTGTACTGGAATAGCTACAATTGGTTCAGTGGAGTGTTATGATTATCAACACTGAAGCATAATCTGTCCTCATGCCTGTTGAACAGGAGCTTCTCTCTGAATTGCCCATAGAAGATGAATGGATATTATAATATTTTAAGGGGTTTTGTTCCCACAAGACACAAAAGAATTTCTCAAACGAGGACAGATTTCCCATATTGGTATCATCTCATGTAGCAAATCTCACTTGTATTTGTATTTGGAATAGATTACTCCCCCAAAAAGGTAATAGAATGTTTTAAATATTTCATTGTTTCCATTTTCCACCGCTTATCTGAGGCTGGGTTGCGGTGGCTACAAGCTCAGCAGGGTATTCCAGCAGTCCTTTTGCCCAGCAATGCTTTCCAGATCCTCCTGGATGATTTTGAGGATAAATAATCTCCCCAGTGTGTTCTGGGTGTCTCCTACCAGTAGGGCATGCCCAGAAAACGTCCAACGGGAGGAATCCAGAAGGCATCCTAATTAGACGCTCATACCACCTCATCTGGCTCCATTTGACGTGAAGGAGCAGCGGCTCTACTCCAAGCTCCTTCCTGATGACCAAGCTCAATCCTTAAGACTGAGCCCAGTCACCGTATGGAGGAAACACATTTCAGCCACATGTACTCGCAATCATGTTCTTTCTGTCACTACCCGAAGCTTATGACCACAGGTGAGGGTTGGAACCTAGACCGACATGTATGTTCAGATCGCCTTTCGACTTAGCTCCCTCTTCACCACAATGGTCCGGTACAACGCACGCATTACTGCTGATGCTACACCAATGGCTTGTTAATCTCATGCTCCATTTTCCCCTCACTCATGAACAAGATCCTGAGATACTTTTAACTTCCTCGCTTAAGGCAGCAACTCACTCCCAACCCGGGAAGTGTTCCCCATTGTTTTTCGGCATTTTGGACTTGGAGTTGTAGGGTGGAGTCCTAGAAAGGGTTCCATCTTAGGATTCTATAGTTCTGCTGGGGGACTTGGATTCCGAGTGGACCGTGTTCCAAATTTCAATTGTGGAAGCAGCTGCTAGGAGTTGTTTCCATCATAGAAATCTATATATTGTTCCATCTCTAAGGTTTCCAGACTGTCATGTCTTTTTGGCCTTCAGGCATTAATTCTAATGACAGACAAAAACACTGTCAGTCGCCGTAATTAAGCATTTAATTGAAACTACCTTAGAACATAAAACATTGAATTGTTCCTTTCATATTGACTATTATGGTCTCTAGCTTCATCAAAACTAAACACTCAAAAGTGTACTTTCTTTACCAAATGAGTGGGTGGATTTTTGTGATGTCAGTGTGTGTTGGTGCGTCCTTCTGTAAGTGTTTGAGTGAGAGTGTGGGAGAGTGGAGGTCCTCTGCCCTGCTTCATGTGTTTTTCTGTTCATTTGTGTCTGGCACCACTGTTTTGTGTGCATGCAATTATGGCTTGTCAAGCTGTTTGACTGGGTCAACTATAGTAGTTGGCTTGTATGTGTTAATGCATGTTTTCGTTGTTATCCGTGTGGAGGCCTGGTGGTAGTAACAGCTCCCTCTTGTGTTTTTACAGGAGTTTGCAGTGCTGACCAAAGAGCTAAACGTCTGCAGAGAGCAGCTGTTGGAGAGAGAGGAGGAAATAGCAGAGCTTAAGGCTGAGAGAAACAACACACGAGTCAGTAAATAATAATAATAATGACAATTATAATAATTCATTGTATTTAGTTTTTTGCTCTTTTCTCAAGACTCAAAGTGCTTTACACAAATAGGTTGCCAATTAATTACACATGAACAATGAGGGCCGACAGCTATCAAACACAACTCTCAGTTGTCTAAATGGGTTAAACAGTTGACAGTGATGTTCCACACTACTGTGTCCCAATGCATAAACGTTTCTCATCTCAAAGATATTGTTGCAAATTAACAAAACCTTTTTTAACTTTTACATGTATGTTCACTTCATCAGAGTTGATCCAGCACCCTCAATCTTCTGCTTGTTTTTGTACGTGCTTGCACGTGTGTGTGTGTGTGTGTGTGTGTGTTTGTGTGTGTGTGTGTGTGTGTGTGTGTGTGTGTGTGTGTATGTGTGTTTGATTGTGCACGCATTTTGTGTGCTTTTAGCTCCTATTGGAGCACCTGGAGTGTCTGGTGTCTCGCCACGAACGCAGCCTGAGAATGACGGTGGTGAAGAGGCAGGCCCAGTCCCCCGCTGGGGTCTCCAGTGAGGTGGAGGTCCTCAAGGCCCTCAAGTCCCTGTTTGAGCACCACAAGGCTCTGGATGAAAAGGTGCGCGAGCGCTTACGCGTTGCCCTGGCCCGGGTGTCCTCTTTGGAGGAAGAGCTACAGTCATCCTCCCAAGAGGTGAGTTTTCCTACAACCAGTGTACCGCGTCCACCCTCTCATTTTTATACTTAGGCAACTTGTCTTAATGGTTTTCCTTATTTTTTGTCAGGTGTTGTCTCTAAAGGACCAAATCAAGCGACGTCAGCAAGGATTAGACACTGGGAAAGAGGTCAAGAAACAGATCAGATTTTTATAAATGATGTTTTGTACAGTACATGTCTGCAACCGGCTGTCTTCGAATATAAATATTGACAATGTTAAAACCAACTATGGTCATATATCCAATGTGTACTTATTGTCAATCTTAATCATTATTGTCCATTACGTACAGCGGCTGCCCAATGGCCCATCTTCTATAGTGGATGATGGAGAAGCGGACCGACAGAGAGAAACAGAGATTGAGAGACAAAGATCTGAGTTGGCCCAGCTCAAAGAGAGACTGGCCCTAATGTGTAGACAGGTAAATTATCCACTGTGTTTTCACATGAAGTGTACAAAAGCACTATCATACCTAATGAATCTCAAGCTGACCCACAACGTGGATGTACATGTATGTATGAGTGTTTGTTTGTGTCTGGTTGCTGGTGTTTGTGTGTGTATGTGTGTGTGTGTGTGTGTGTGTGTGTGTGTTTGTGTGTGTGTGTGTGTGTGTGACATTATTTGGCCACAGGTTGGGGAAATTGAGGAGCAGCTGACGGCAGCCAAGAGGGAGTTGACCCGATCAGAGGAGGCCAATCTGAAGCTACAGAGGGATGTGAAAGAGGTGAGCATTCCTCCACTATGGGTGAAAGATGAGCATTGTGTTGGTCTTTCACTATAGAACACAAAGTCTCGCTTTTCTTTTGCTAACAGAATTATGAAACAGTCTCCTATGGCAACAAAGCCATTTGCCGTCTTGGCAGCGGTAAATGCTAGGGTACACGCAAGAATCTCTTTTTGCCCTGTAGCCATGGTGACAGACCATCAGATTGGCTGCCGGCGTTTGGAACAGAGCCTGTGCTGTCACTCAAACTATTCGCAAGAAGTGCTGGGGTAACTGAGTAACCCACCAAAACCCTTTTTAATTTCCACCCATTCCTCCACTTCTTACCTCCTTCTCCTCCTCGTTCGCCACTCATCCCAGTGCTCAACACCCTACCGCTCCTCCTTGTTTCCATTCCCACTTTCAAGGGATTGAGCAATAGCACTCCGAAAGGAAGTCTGTCCACTGGGAGACGGCACCCTCCCTCAACTAATCATTATCATTCTTCAGCTACGTGCTGGGCAACAGCAGTGAAGTTCCTTTGATCATCTTCCTCTTTTATGTTTGCCGGCTGTTTACCTGGTTTCCCTCTGTCCTTTTGGCGTTATTTAATGTTTTTTCCTTTTTCTATCTCTTTTTGTCTCCCTGTCTGCTTCTCCCAGGCTCTGTGTCAGCGAGAGGACATGGAGGAGAGAATCACCACGCTAGAGCGCAGGTATACATCACACAAGTTAACACACACACACACACACACATAATGTAAACACTGGCATATCTCATCCCTCCTGCTGTTGGGTCTGTTTCATCTCAATCAAAGCTGCAATGTCAGTGTCCTAACCTCCCTCTGACACCACATCATAAGAATTATATAATCAATGATGCATGCATCACTAACAATGCAATGAACCTTCAACAAATCAGAGAAAATATTGGAGACAGTGCAAGTTAATGAGAGAAAACATGAGTCTAAGGCTTTGCGTCTGCGATGTGGGCTGGCCTGCAGATACCTGAGTGCCCAGAGGGAGGCGACGTCTCTCCACGATATCAAAGACAAGCTGGAGAATGATCTGGCCAGCAAAGACTCCCTCTTCAGACAGGTGGGTCACATCAAGGATGACTTGCAGGGTGTGACCTATTTCTTTTGTTGGCACTTTGTGTAATGCACTATAGTGTCCCTTCTGTGCGACTCTTGACAATCTTCCCTATTCTCTCTCCCCCTTATTCCTCCTCTCCTCCACTGTAGAGCGAGGAGAAGAACAGGCAGCTGCAGGAGCGCCTGGATGATGCCAAGCAGAAGCTGCAGCAGACCCTGCAGAGAGCTGAGACACTGCCGGAGATAGAGGCCCAGCTCGCCCAGAGAGTGGCAGCGCTCAACAAGGTATTTAAGTGGGTGTGTGTGCCTTGGTCTGTGTGTGTGTGTAAGTGTAGTGGTAGTATTTGCACGGCAGTGACAGGGGCCAACCCTCCTAAGCGTCTTGGGCTTAAATGTCGAGAGCACTCAAAGAGTTAAGAACGAAAGGAGCCATTAGGTGTTCCTAATGAAGTGCTGTGATCGCTCATATGTCAACAGCTTCCAAACAGACATTAGAGCATTGCCAGTAAGTTTACAGTACAGTACTTTCTCACATCTGACCTCAGAAATTCCAACTCTTCACTTGAGAACATTCTTAGAGTGTGTGTGGCTGTGTGTATGAGTGTGTTGCCCACACTACACAAGCAAACAAGTGACAGACAGATAGTAAACGTTTGATGTATATAGTGCTGAATAGAGCCAAGAACAACATCCCATCAGTAACCCAACTTCTCCTACTGGTCCCCGCCATACATGTCGAGGCAAGGGCAAAATGGATGCCAATGACATATGCAAACATTAGAAATGAATATCAGTGCGGCAACCAAAAACAAACAATCTTGTTCTCTTGTGATCTGCACCGACAAGCAATCCATTTGATTTGAGTGTGCCCCGGGGTTTTATACTCTCAGAAGTCCTTCAGAAAAACAACCCCTGAACATGTCACTGCATGGCAAAGTAATTGAGACATTTCGATGGCTGCCCCGAAGCATGCGGTTGTTTAGAGTCATCTCCTTTGCATTTTATCGCGATTGTGGTTACAGCGTGTTTGATGATGACAACCCGTTCTCTCACACCGCGCAGGCCGAGGAGCGTCACGGCAACTTTGAGGAGCGCCTGCGACAGATGGAGGCACAACTAGAGGAGAAGAACCAGGAGTTACAGAGAGTATGAGTCATTCCTGCCCCCCGCGCGCCCCCTTCGTTATGCCAATCCTTTTATCAGTCTTGACACTGTACAATGGCATTCTAATTTTCTAAAACCTTCCCTTTGTTGAAAACGTTTTCAGATACAAATCTCTTTTTTTCTCTTTAGTCTCAGTCAAGCGGAGCCCTTGCTATTTACCCACCGCCCACTCTTCCATACCTCATTCCCCTTCTCCCTGTCATCCCCTTTTGCTTTCCCTCTCTCTGTGGCCTTGCCAGGCGAGGCAGCGCGAGAGGATGAACGATGAACACAACAAGCGTCTGTCGGACACGGTGGACAAGCTGCTGTCCGAATCCAACGAGAGGCTGCAGCTCCACTTGAAGGAGAGAATGGCTGCACTGGAGGAAAAGGTGTGGTGGCCAGACCCTTTGGACTTAGCACATGTGTTCTAAAGCCGTTCACTGCCTTTTGTAACCTACGTTTGTAATACTGTATTTAAGTCAGCATTTGTGTGTTTTTTCTTCTTCAGAACGCACTCTCGGAAGAATTGTCCAACATGAAGAAACTCCAGGATGACCTGCTGACAAACAAGGTGGCTGGTTAAATTCACGGGCTTAAGGATTTGTCTCCACAATTCTAGTTGGCACTTTCGTTGCACCAATTATAGATGCTGTCTTTCCTCAAACTCTTTTCCAAATCTCTTCCTTTGTCTGTCTCAGGACCAATTGATTACGGAGCTAGAGAGGATTCAGCTGGAGTTGGACCAGCTGAGAGCCCGACCTGGAGGATCCTACTCCAGGTGAGTTCCCCTGTCCCTTTGGTACCTCCTCCACCATCATGCTGCCCCCCTAACACTATACAACTACCTTTTGGAATACGGCTCTACCCCTGCTGCCTTTTAGTGACCTCTCCATGCCTTTTTTGCGGTTCTACCTTGTCGCTCTCCTCTGCTGCCTTTCTCCAGCCGTTCCCTGCCAGGTAGCGCTCTGGAGCTGAGGTATTCCCACGGCTGCGGATCACTCCCGGCAGGCTCCACCACCCACCTGGATCACTATGGTAACAGCTCCACGGGGGGCATGGTCCGGAGGAGTAACCGGGCGCGGTGGAGCTCGGCCAGGGAGGATGCCAGCAAGGTGAGCCGCGCGTGTTTATGTCAGTTATCCCTCACCCTCGCGTGTGCGCATCACTATCAAAGGAGATTGTAATCGCTCAAGCAATTGAATGCCAAGATATTATAGACTTGGTAATTATACAGTCCGATACAACTTGTTTTTCATGCTCTTCACCACTGCTGTTTGTTTGTGTGTGAACACAACACTCAGTTGTCTAAATGGGTTCAACAGTTGACAGTGATGTTCTACACTACTGTGTCCCAATGCATAAATGTTTCTCATCTCAAAGATATTGTTGCAAATTAACAAAACCTTTTTTAACTTTTACATGTATGTTCACTTCAATAGAGTTGATCCAGCACCCTCAATGTTCTGCTTGTTTGTGTACGTGCTTGCACGTGTGTGTGTGTGTGTGTGTGTGTGTGTGTGTTTGTGTGTGTGTGTGTGTTTGTCTGTGTGTGTGTGTGTGTGTGTGTGTGTGTGTGTGTGTGTCTGTGTGTGTTTCTTTATTGCTATATGTGTGCCTGAGCAGTACACAGACTGGGAGACCGGGGCTATGCTGGGGGCCGGGTACGACACCGGTGTGGTGGAGGTGGGCTGTTCAGACGACGAGGAAGAGCGTGAGACCCTGTTTGGCTCGGAGCTGTTGTCGCCCAGTGGCCAGACGGATGTCCAGACATTGGCCATTATGTTGCAGGAACAACTAGAGGCCATCAACAAGGAGATAAAGTAAGGCACCTTGGAGGACTGAAGGATACAGGGGACTGAGAAAAGGGGAAGTAGAAAAAGGGGAGTGGTACATAGAGATGGAAGTTAGGACACTGTAACATTCGGATTTTGCATCTTAATATCCTGCTCCGCAGTACAGAGGCCAGATGCCGGATAAATGGTTGTCAGTAAATAAGGTGCTACAGCTAAAAGTAGTAAGGTTTTAGGGCAGATTTTCCGGTTGCGGTGATGAAACAGTTTAAGCCACCTACATGTTGAGGAGATTAATTCTGGCCCAATCTGTCAAGTTGATCTTGAATGAACTGTAGGCCTATAGGCAATCATTGGGTATTTTTTCTTGTCTCACTCTAACATGCGTATCCTATTTTTATCCTCCTCCCTTGTTGTTTCCATTTATCTGCCTTCACTTCACTATCTTTTGCCCACATCCACTTAACTCTCGTCTCGTGTACATGCCTCGCCCTGTCTCACCCTCATTTCCTCTTTCCCCCTCCCCCTCTCTCCCTGTCCCTCAGGCTGATCCAGGAGGAGAAGGAGAGCACCGAGCTGCGAGCAGAGGAGTTAGAATGCCGGGTGGGCAGTGTGTCTCTGGACGGGCCCCCCATCCCACCCTCTTCCCTGGGGAGGGACGGCACGGGACGGGGCTTCATCCCCTCCTCTATAACCTCCTCCACCCTGGCCTCCCCCTCTCCGCCCAGCTCAGGACACTCCACCCCTCGCCTGCCCCACTCTCCTGCTCGCGAGACTGATAGACAGGTGATGATTGTGTCGCTGTTTCTTAATAGGGATATATGTATCTCTTATTTTCTAACAATGCTTGTTGTGTCGTAGTGAAAAATAAACAATTTAAGTCAAAGATTATAACATGTTCTCCTACAGAACAACAAGGAAGATGATAGGTCCCTTGCCTTGCTTGACTCCACTCCTCCGCCGACGCCCCGTGCTCTCCGATTGGACAGGATGACCCTTACTCATCCAGGGGCCATGCTTGACGACCCCCGAGAATTCCGCAGGTACGACGTCCTGCTATTATACGAAAAGTGGTGGGAAAGCATTTCAGTTATTTCCTGTGGCACTCCCCATTTTCCTCCGCCTCTCTCCTAGTCTCTCCGCGGATGGGAGCAGCTCCAACAGCAGTCAGGACTCCCTCCACAAAGCCAGTAAAAAGAAAAGCATCAAGTCATCCATCGGTCGGCTTTTTGGAAAGAAGGAGAAGGGAAGGGTGGGCCAACCAGGGCGGGAAGGGTCAGCCTCTCTGGGTGAGCAAGAAAAGTGCTTGTTGAATAAAGGTATAATTTTCTGCACATGTGCTGCCATGTTCAGGAAGTTTAGATAGTTGATATTTCCTCATACCTAAAGAGTAGACAAATATCTACACTTTTGAGAACTGATATCCATGCGTGTATCACCCTAGCCTCTACCCCCTCCGAGGAGCTTGGCTCTGCTGATCCTATGGGACTGAACACCAAGACCTTGCCCGTGGACAAGGACCGCCGCAGCAAAAAGAAGTAAGTTCTTAGCAATACACTGCCCTGTTTGTGCGTTTACTTCTTCAATCACTATTTTCTTTTTAGATAAACTGAAAAAACTTGATATCCTAATATTTCAACCTTCTCTCAGACACGAGCTGCTTGAAGAGGCGTGTCGCCAGGGCCTGCCTTTTGCATCGTGGGACGGCCCCACAGTCGTCTCCTGGCTGGAGGTACCCCCATCTCACACCTGAGCACACAAGCCTCCGAGAGCTGCCTTTTCAAGTCTCCCTAATCTCTCCCTGTCTGTCCTCCAGCTGTGGGTGGGCATGCCAGCCTGGTACGTGGCTGCCTGCCGCTCCAATGTGAAGAGTGGCGCCATCATGGCCAACTTGTCGGACACTGAGATCCAGAGGGAGATTGGCATCAGCAACCCTTTGCATCGCCTCAAGCTCAGGCTGGCCATCCAGGAGATGGTCTCCCTGACCAGCCCCTCGGCTCCAGCCAGCACCCGCTCTGTGAGGGCCCGCACCAGTCAATACAGCTCCCCTACACATCGGCTCACCAAATAATGAATTCCTCACAAAATATATGATTGTAACTTTTTATAAGCAGCATAGCCAAGTACCTTCTGTACCAGTATAAGCTCATCAATAATTTCATACAGTATACATTGAAACGTCAGCTTTACCTATGTATTGATAAGGCACCAATAATGACATGCTATACACAAATCTTTTTTGGTGTATGTTGTCAACCTTCCGAACAATTGTACTCTCGTTTTCCTTCACACAGTCGACCAGTAACGTTTGGATGACTCATGCGGAGATGGAGTCGTTGAACGCAGCCACTAAGCCCCCGGTAAGCCCCAGTTTTCCTTCGGCTTTGTGTTTGTGTTTCTCTGAACTCACGTTTTTTAAATGACAGTAACACAAGGTGCCGTGTCCTACTCCTATGCCACCTCTGTGAGGTTTCACTTTCAGTAGCAACCTAGTGAAAGGTCAGGCAGAGGATTGTTTAGCCTGAATGCTGTTGACAAATGTCTCTCCCTTTTTTCTCCCCTTTTTCTTTTTCTCCCTCTCGATTTCTGTGTGTGGGCCTAGGCCACAGACCTGAGTCTCCTCCACTTCTCCCTGTGGTTTGGGTCTCAGTGTTGACTGTTTCCAACTAATGACCCGTTCACTAACACTGTGTTCCTCCCCTTTGTCTTCCCCTGCTTTCTATCGCCGCTTCCCACCCCACCACCTCCCGCCGCTCCTCCTTCCCTCCATCCATCCTGGTATCCTACCCTTTGCCACTCGTTGTCTATCTTTTTATCTATCTCTCTCCACATTTCCCTGGACTCCAGGAGTTGAAGGAGTTCAGCTGGGACCAGGTAAAGAAGATTTTTTATTTGAAATCTCATTGTTTTCAATTAAACATGTACTATTTATAAAGTTTGTATCATTTCAAGCATCAAGCCTTTGTCAGTAGTCATTGTTTAACGGCTTGAAATGAGCCAGTAATGAATCATTAGGCCGCTCCTCCGTTTCAGATCCTGGCCTATGGAGACATGAATCATGAGTGGGTGGGGAATGACTGGCTGCCCAGCCTTGGCCTGCCCCAGTATCGCTCCTACTTCATGGAGTCGCTGGTGGATGCCCGGATGCTAGACCACCTCACCAAGAAGGAGCTGAGGGGACAACTGAAGATGGTGGACAGCTTTCACAGGTACAGCAATCAGGCAGTTGTTTTTTTTCCATTCTTTTTTGTTGTTGTAGTCACTGAAGTCTCTCACTCATCTCATCTTTTCTTTTGTGTAAATTGGCCCTCTTTTCTTTTCTTATGTTAATGAGTATCTGACATAGGAAATATAAAAATGATACCCAGAGATTCACTTGATTAGGTATCTGTGCTTTAAAACAAAATACCAAACAAAGTATGTGGCTACTACTCAATATACTGTACATAGCATGCAGAGATGGTTGAGAAGTAGACCATAACTCTATTGCTGAATGGGGGTAATTTTAATTTTACTTTGTTTGTTTTTTGGTGCCAGGTAGACATAGTTTTTCCAAATGCTGACCTTCTGGTATTTCCATGCACTACAGAATGCACTAAAAACAGAAAACATTCAGTGATCTCCAGTTCTTTTGGCAAAGATGTCTTGCTCAGCAAGGGCGGTCACGTGTTACTGGTCAGACCAGTTAAAGCTGACAGGAAGTCCATATTACTCAAATTATTATTCTTTACTATAAGGGTGTGTGCTTAATATTTACCCCCAAAGTAATACAAAGATGTACCTAATAAAATCGCTGCTGTGTTAAAATATGTGTCTAAGTACATTCTCATTTGGTCTACCTTGTGTCTTCAGGCTATTCTGCTCGAAGACCTCAGGGTCAAAGACACACTAGTCGTTAAGTACTTTCTCACTTCAGGTGAGAATGGAAACGATGACCTCTGATAACCCTTTGACCCCTGACCTATTGGCTCTTTGAACTATACCAGGGTCAGTCTGCATTATGGCATCATGTGCCTCAAGCGCTTGAACTATGATCGCAAGGAGCTGGAGCGGAGGAGGGAGGAGAGCCAGCTCCAGAACAAAGGTGAGTTCTACCTCGCTCGCCATGTATATCCATCTCACTCCATGGTCGTAAAATAGCTCTCAATAAATACATATGGGACATGAAACTTCAACTGTATTTTGTAATATACAGAAATCTGTACTGCGGTTCAGTTGTGAAGTTGGAGGGCTTTCTCAAGACATTTGACACTGACATTTGCTGCTGTGTCCCCCCTCTCTTGGCCCAGATGTGATGGTTTGGTCCAATGAGCGGGTGCTGTGCTGGGTGCAGACCATTGGGCTGAAAGAGTACGCAGACAACCTGTTGGAGAGTGGGGTCCACGGCTCCCTGCTGGCATTGGACGACACCTTTGACTACACAGATCTGGCTCTACTACTGCAGATACCCAATCAGAACACACAGGTAGGCAGCGCGAAATATACAAACAGCTAAGGAGAAGTAGCTGCCATGGTATTACCATAGAACACATTTGTTGACAGTGACATTGAAAAACATAAAAACTGTTTCACTATGTGCTTGTTTGCCGTTTAAGTTAAAAAGATAGAACCTATGACAATAAATATTCTGTCCAACGTAAACCATATGGCTCATTTGCTTCCCCACTGCAGGCCAGACAACTATTAGAGCAGGAGTACCACTCCCTCATTACGATGGGCACAGAGAGAAGGCCAGAGGACACCAATATGGTAATATGTAGCGTATTTTAACGTTTATGATAATATGATGTGATAAAAAAGCATTAGTATATTATTATTTAAAAACTGTATTTAAGTAAAAAAAAGTTTCACAGATTATATTTGGAGTACTGTGTGCAGTGCGTAGCAACATGAACACTGTAATATCTATTATACAACATCTAAAATAAGAACCTACCAAACTAGTATTGGAATTAGGTCGAGAGCTTGAATGTCACTGTGGTTTTCAAGTGGTTACCATGTCTGATAAGTGTATTAAAGCAGTATATTAGTCATCAAAAAACTTTCCCCATTGTAACTAGTGCCCTGTCTTTCTTTCTTTCTTTCTTTCTTTCTTTCTTTCTTTCTTTCTTTCTTTCTTTCTTTCTTTCTTTCTTTCTTTCTTTCTTTCTTTCTTTCTTTC
>JAVQJS010050085.1:0-12953 GCA_036024795.1 Galaxias rostratus | reverse complement strand
TATTAACTTTTGCATCTTATTGACAGTATTCTTTCAAAGTGAAGTCACATTTAAAGATAGATTGACTTAACAAATGTAACTATATACATAATTATTTTAATTGTGAGGGATCCAATTTCACAATTTTGGATGCGAATTACTTTTACCAGTTGATGAGTTAAAAATAAAAAAAACTGAAAGTGATCAAATTTTCTTGTAAATGGATTTCTTTCAACATTGTGTTGGTATTGGCAGGAGAGTGGCGTTTAAACAATCTAGAGCATTATTTAAAGCATTGTTACTTGAAATATTACTGGTTTTAGAAAGAAAGAAAAAGTAGTCCCAATTTTTTTTTCAAACTTCAAGTTTTATGATGTAAAAAACGAAAACCTTTCAGCCATCTCACCATAGACATGTTTACACAATGTACAAATAAAAGACAAACAACATTACTGCAAATGTAGGCAATTCTGAACATAAGTGAAACTAGTGTGCAAACTATGCCACAGCAATTTGATATCTTGATTCAAAAGTTAGATTTCAGGGACAACGGCACTCCTATAGCTTCAGATCATTATTATGACAGCTTAATAATCTACCGCTGATTGGACAGTGTAAGTAACTTATTTTCTCTTCTTTTTTTTTATACATACATTCAATTATAAAATATATGAATTATGACGCCTGCTATCACTTTTCACTCATTCATATCCTTCCACTTTACGTCGGTTTCAACGTCAGTAGATTAAAGATCACACCCAATACCAGTTACAAAAAAACAAACAAGATCCATGTTAACCAGAGCCCAAACTGTTTATCCTATTCCACTGAAATGATAGATCTGATTGAAATAAAGCCCTTGAAATAGTAATGTCCTTTAGAATCAGTACTGTATATATGCAATATACATACAGTAAAGAGTGCATAGTAAGCTGTACTTAAGATACAGTTTCAATTGAAAAATATGTAACACTTACATTAAACGAATCCTTAAATAAAGAGCCTTTTTATTCAGTGAAACATGTTTGTAAGGCATAGAGAACAGATGATACATTTTCTGAAAGTTAAGACAAACCTGCTGACCTTCCAATAATAAAATTAAAAGCTAATAAATCGTTGATGACCCCATAGAGACAACTAACAACTGTAATTATATACATCCTACTATGACTCATGTGTCATGTCTATGTTATATACATACTACTATGACTCATGTTTTATGTATATGTTATATACATACTGCTATGTCTCATGTCATGTAATGAGAACTAGGATCACTGAGAACTCAGTGTAGAAAAGGGGATATTTTGAATAAACAGCCTTTGCTACCACTGTATATACTGAATATTGTCCCTGTAGATGACACTCAAAACACATTGCTAACCTTTCATAATAAACGCAAATAGAAAAATGATTGGTGCACAATATCTGACTGAAGCATTAAAGTGAAGAGTATATGTGAAGAAAATTAACTCAAAAGATTTCAAAACGATAATTTCTAAATCCATCCCTAAGAACGTGCAAATCTTCAAGGAAATTACAAATGATATGTGCACCCATTGCATGGTCAGACCGGATAAGTTATGCACATACGAAGGTGTATTCTTGAAGCTTTCAACCGAACATATAAACAAAACACGTTCTTAAGGGTCCCTATGTGTTGGACCAGAATGGGTGGCTGAGAGCAAAATATGATTTTACCCTGTCAACACTTTTCTTCCCCCTCGTATGAACAGCAGTCTGCGTGGCCACAGCACAGCAGGTCTGTCTCGCTCCTCACTCGGCCGCCGCAGCGGAGGCCTCGCTCTTCACCGCCTCCACCAGGAAGCTGAGCTCGTTGCACAGGGTTTCGTGGCGGTAGGCCAAGCGGATCTGGGCCACGTTGGTGCGGCGGATGTCGTTGCCCTCTGGCCCGTCCTGTAGGTAGTTGGCACCCAGGAAGTGCTTCTTTTCCTGGTAATAAGAAAGGAGAGAGGAAAGGTGATGAGACGTGCCTCGTCTGGTGCGGCACTGCGTCCAGGAACACGAGCAGGTTGTGGACGCTGACAGCTGTATTAGCCAGGAGTGGCGTTTTTATTAATGCCAGCTCTCCCGTGCCACTGCAGTAAAATACCACAGGGAGGGAAACGGGCCCTGTGGGTCTGCTCAGTAAGTTGATCATTTGACTAGTTTGTTTTGTATCTCTGTGTTGTATCTAAGGTTTGGGAATAGCAGATTATTTGAACCTAGATTGTTGTGAGAATGTTTCAGTCCCTGTACCTGGTGAGAAAGGCCACTCTGCAGCACACTGTTCCTGGCAATCTCGCATACATCACAGGTACTCAGTTTCCATAGCTGGGCAGCAATGGCATACTCCTCCATCAAGGCCTCCTACAGTGGTCAGGGTGGAATGGGAATGAAGTCAAAATGCCTTCCATTGTCTGGTTAGATTTACATAAACATATGATTGTTTTTTTGATTAAAAGCAGGGGAAGATTTACAGCTCCTTCCAATGTAAAGATCGTGACCTGCACTGGTCTTTTTGGAAGCTATGTTCAAATTACATTTCTGTCAAAACAGGTTTGACCTCTGAACAGTTGTTGCTGGATATCCTGGGTCCAGCCTAAGCATTTTGTCAGAAAAAGCAATGCTAGCTGCCAATGACTAAATAAAAGGAAAGCCTACACTTGTGAACACTGCAGACCAATGTGAAAGCTGGGTCTATTGACAAATCTCCACTTCCTTGTAAACACAGCTGTCCATTTATAACCACTCTTCTCTCCTATATTCAAATGTTTTTACTCGAAAGGGTGTCCTGACCTTGGTGTAATGGAACTGCATTGGGTCATCTGTGGACAGGGACACACAGAGGCCCTTGTGGAGGAACTCCTTGAGAGGATTTTTGGAGTATTCCAAAAACAGGCTGTTGTTGCTGAGGGGAGACATGGCGATGGGCACCTGTGACAGGTAGTATAGATACTGCAGCACTGGACTCTGTGGACAGAAATGTGGAAGGTCAAGTTGGAGAGGACGTTCTAATACTTATGTAGCTACAGGGGTTTACTGAGGTCAATTTGTGGTCTATAGATCCTTACCTGTACCTTATAATTGTTACTTTGTATGGAATCTTTATTTACGTGTATTTCAGTCAGGAGAGCTAACCATTAAAATGACATTGCTTATTACAAATACCTGTTTACACATTTCAAGGGCCCGCTGTTCTAGATTGCTCCCCCGCACATGGTCATGTTAAAAAGCTCAGGGAAACCATGGGTAGGAAGCACTTACCTGCAGAATATCCTAACACATTCTTTACAACACACCCAAAGTAAGTGGAGGCTGGGCTGGATTTTGGTGCTTAACAACTAAAGGAAGCATAATGCAAGTGATGCAGCAGTGAGCATGTCCACAGTAGTCAGAACCGATGTGATGAATGGCTGTTTAAATAGACAGTGTTTAACTATTCAGTTGACTGAGTTACCCGCTTGAATTAGCTCTACTGAAGCATTGCGTAATTTGCATTTTCTTGATTTATATTTCAAATTAATCTTAGACTGGAAATTAAGTATATCTTGAGCAGAGGTTCAAAAATAAAGATTAGGGTCAAAGTTGTAGGCCTACCTTTTTGAGGTTGAGGCCATGGGAAATATTGTCTGCTGTGAGGAAAGCTGAGACCAGATGAGTAATGGAGCCAGCTTCCCCACAGTGAGGGCGGAACTGAAAAGTGTTGAGCCCTCGGTCCCTGTAGGAAGACAAAGAAAGATACAATTTCACAAACAAATTAAACCTATAGTCTGTCCAATAACAAAACAGACATTATGATGTAGCCAAACCGAGGGTTATTATATAATTATGAGCTCAATGGATTAAATTCACTGTTTCAGTCAGGGAGGAAGTTGCCAAACCTGTACTTAAGCCTGTCACAAACGGTATTGCCAGTACTGTGTCGCAACAACAAGATAGTGGGAGGTGTGCAAACACAGGAGGGGAAGAGTTCTGTGACAGTTGAAAAGGAGACCATTTAACCCTATTCAAAGCGACTTGCAGGGACTTACTTGCGCAGGTTGTTAAGCACCATGATGTTGGCATACATGTGGAAGAGGTAGTAGCTGTAGGGAGGGTTGTCAGCAGTAGTCCAATCCTCAGGCTTAGGACTCTTGTAGGAAAACATGTGGTCGCTGTGCTTGGACTCATCGTCCACACTGTCAAAGCCGGTCAGCTGGAAGAGAGAATTTGAAGAGGTCACGTGCAGAACTGTGCTGGACTGATATAGCGCAGCAGATTAATTCAATTTGAACAGCTGCTGGATTCATTTGTAGCCCTTATCTGGCAAAAGCAGCCCTTATCTGTCATCTAAGGAATCACTATTAGGTGTTCTAATTTAAAAACGGGTCAAGTCGATGAAGAACAAAACTCATAGATAAAGTTACATAAAATGCGTTTGATTTTAAATCTAAACCAAGTAAATAAATACATACATATTTCATGAATATGTGTATCTCCTTGTTCTTTTGAGGATTGACCGTAGCCTCAAAAAGAGGGAGGAAGATGTTCTCAAGCATCTTGGCAAAGTTGGGCACCAACTTCCTCGACTTGAAGATGTCACTGTTAAAGGGTTACATTTGTTATTCCCACCAAATTCCTATATTTACTTTGGATGTTGAAGGACGGTAACACTGTAGACTTTCAAATACCCAGTATTAGTCGCATTTTGTAAACAAGAGGTGTGAAATATAGGGTTGTGGCCTCGAAGGACCCGGGTTTCTTCTTAAGTAATGCGATCTACCTCTGCTTGTTTACTGACACCAAAAGCACCAACAGCTCTATTGCCAAATCCTGAGGAACTTACTAGATCCTGGGCACTTGAATCATCCAGCGCAGGTTGGGGGAGTGCACCTTGTGCTGAATGAACCAGCTGGCTAGGCTCTGCCACTCGTCAGGGGAGCGGCCATAGATAGACAAGCGGGGCTCGGCATGCTGGTACTTGCTCTCCTCCAGCTCATGAGCCACTTCCTGCCCGAGGAGGAAATGAGCGACAGGAAATCCTTATTTTCATGATAATGCTCACAGTGCCTCTAATTTGGCAACATGTGTTGTTTATCCAATCTTCAAGCAAGCACAGATAAATGCCCCTCTATGTTTTGAAGTGAAGTGCAGCAGTGTTTCAATGGTTTATTCAGATGTTCAAAGGTCAGTTTATTGGGTACATGAGCTTTACCTTGATGATGCGTGCAAAATATTCGCCCTTGATGTAGTTGTCTGTTTTCAGGTAAATCTCTCGAAGTTCACTGGCCCCAACAGGGTTGTATTTGGAGTTGAATTTGTCAAATCGATGAAATGTTTGTCTTCCCTGAGAATTTTAAGACCAATGTCGAGCCTTTAGCACTATGGCTGGTATTTTGACTAATAAAATAAATATATTGTGACCCTCTTCTGTTTACAGACGTATGCATACTTATTTGTCTCAAACTAGATCAAATTCACATAAAAATAACATCTTATTCTATGTGCACAATATAATTATGTAACTGTTATCAATACAAATTATGAGCATAGATTTGTTAGGTAAATGTGGTGGTACTCACAGCATGCACATCCAGTGAATCCACTGTGAGGTCATAGGGGTCCATCTTGAGGGTGTCAAAAACTTGCTTGAGGGTGAATTTTTGCCCTCCTTGCTCCAAGACCACGCGGTCGGCCTCTGTCTTGTAGGTAGTTTGGATGAAGCTCAACAAGTGTTTCTGGTTCATGCAGGCCGCTGCGTGGATGTGTGTGTCCACCTGGGCATGAAGAGAGGGAACTTCTGTATAGAGTCTGTATAAAGTCTGTATAGTGACCGGTAAGGAGATTGTGTAATATGAGGGTGGCGATAGCATCTGTCTTGTACAGGACGCATGACCATGGTGAGGAGGCACTCCTATGATAGACAACAGGATTGATTAAAAGGGGGATTCAATCTGAGGATTAGTTGGAGGAATGTTAATTATGGACGTTGGTTTTGCACTGTAGGAGGACTGAGAGCGACAAAGGCAGAAATGGAACGGGAAAGGGAAAACCTTGAAGAGGCCACAGAGAGGAGCACAGTCCAGCGACAGACTGGAGCTTTGGATCCTTTTGGGTGCGTTTTAGGTAAACTGGACTGTCGAATGTGTCCATTCTATCAGGACCTGGAGTCTTAGTTATAACAGTTGTGTACGCACAAAGAGGGACACAAGGGAAAGAGGCATACACCACTCCCAGAGAAACGGTGTCATTTGCAAAAACAAACTTGACGGGACAGTGTGCGCAACTGTCTATAAACTGGCCCACGCATACGTACACACACTGGCCAAAATAGAAACTGTGACTGATGGCAAAAGGAAACTTTTGGAAATTTACACAGTTGCGGAAAATAAATCGAAATATTGCCTCTCCCCGGAGTGCGCACAAAAACACAAACGGAGATATCCGTTTTTTCACTGAACCCTTTAAGTACGTTGTGCAGCATATGTTAGCAATCATTAAACAAGAGACTATTTCTCACGAATAAGATGACCAGCAGAACAAGCTATGATTAAACAGAGTTTTTGAGCCTCGGGGTGATACCAGTGCACAGTTTCACATGTTGTTCTCACATTTTTGTTGTGCAGAGGTGTCAATGTGATAATAGCCCGGTCAGTCACAATACTACACCCCAAAGTGTTACGCAATTGGACAGAGGGTATGGATTAGATTGAATTACGGTGCTTCACTGACTATTTATAGGCAACAATGAGCGTTTAAAGTATGGGACAAGTCGTTTGCTTGCGTATGGCAAATGTAGAGTCTTCTCGTGCATCGTAAATCAGAATATGTTTATGTGCATGCACTGTTTATGTTTAGTGCGTACGCAGCCTTTTGATGTGAGTCCTTTCATAAATGAGACCCATGTTCTGTGGTAGAAACCTCACACGTACAAAACAAAGTTTAATTTAAACTCTAAATTGATCTAATTTAGATAATTGTTAATACAGTCAGTCCATCTAGAACCACTTGTTTGAATCTTAATAATTTTATACATAAATAAATGTTATTTATTTTATAATTTTATTTTGAAAAGCAAAGCAGCGATCAAGGAGAGTAAACGCTTGGGACAAATCCAACAAAGACAAACCGCTGTGATTGACAGGTCAATGGATACTAATGCTGGTGAGTCAACACAGGTTTGAGACCAGCCCAGAAAATTATTTAACAGATCTCAGTCTCAGAGACACTCTCAGAGGTTACCATCTTTTCCATAGAGCACTAATCTGTACTAGATGGGAGTGCACTTACCTTTCTGACATTGTAGAAGTCTCTGTGTGGAACTCCTTTCAGCTCTTTCATTTCCGCCATTTCATTCATCATCTCATGGAGGTAGAACTTAGAGGCCAAGAAATTGAGTCGTCGATGGCAGTACGTTTTCCTGTTAACAACACCAAGGCTTGAAAACAAGTTCTGCAGAAACCATTTCAAAGGGCTGTTTTTCTTCTGTGTTCCGTATACAATAAAAGGAACCATGGTATACACAAAAGTAGTAGAAATATAGCTCAGCTGACCAAGTGATAAAATTCACTAATATGCTCCAACCCGGTGGCAACCCATGATTGTTTCAACCAAACACAGGACCGTGTGCATTCCTAAAGTGCCAACGAAGCGTGGTCTTACGTGGGGCCATCCACAATCATGGCCAGGACGTGGCTCAGGTCGATGGCGAAGGTCTCCAGGTCTGGGTAGGGCAGGCTGCGCGGCTGCTGCTGCTTTAGGGCCTCAGCGGTGTCGTACACATACACAATCCCGTCCTTCATTTTCAGCTGGTAGTCCATGTCCTCGGGGATGCCCTCCGTGGTGTACGGGTCCTCTCCCTCACCGGGACACGGCCAGACCTCTGCAGGTTAGAGGAGGGCTTTGTGAAGGAGGACTCGAATGTTTATAGTGGCACAGTCGTTCTTTGTGTTATTTCATGTTCAATATTTTTCATGGGAAATTGTTTCAGGCCCAGGGTCTTATGCAAGTGTCCTGGGTCACAGGACCTACCGGGCAATATCTCGTCCTCCTCCTTCCACAGGTCGTTCTCTGCACTGCGGAGGAACTGGGACAGAGTCCTTGGGAAGCGGTGGTAGGCCAGCTTAGAGTACTTCTCTCGAATGAAGAGGGCTTTCAGCAGGCTCTGTGCTGCCTGCTCATAGTCCTCCACTGTGATCTGGACAAGGAGGGAATGACAAATATAAGCAGATGAGGATGATGTATGTATAACAATATCTAATATTCAGTGTTGAATTTAAAACAGTTTCACATGCTTTTTGTTCTAAAAGAACATGATTTTGGTGAAAATGGCACAATATTGTATCTAATCTAATGTAATCAAATGACTCCTGACAGAACCGTACCCCTGCGCAGTAATCTCCGCTGATGGTGACTCTTTGGTATTCTGGGAAGGCATCTGGGAGAGATGGCTCTGGTGGATGAGGCGAGAGAAGTGGGGACACCACTGATAAGGCCCAATCTGCGCTGACAGGCAACTGCAGCGACTGGGTACGCATTAGCTTGAAGCTCTTCTTCCTGAAAAAACAGAATCGATGTCTTCATACGGCCTTCGTTTAAAAAATTACTTCACGATTTCAAATGTATTTGGATGCAAATCAAACAAAAAATCTTTGGAGTACTGTTAACGTTCTATTAATTTTTTATATAAAAAAGAGCCAGTCTTTGATGAAACAGACCTCTTGGTGGATTCCTCAGACTTCTGTTCCGCCAGCTCCTTGAGTATCTCGTGCTCCCTGTCCTGCTGCAGGCCGATGGGACAGTCCTCAGGCACAGTGAACAAGGCCTCGGTGCCTTTTTTATCCTCCTCTTTCAAGGCTGAGGCATACACCTTCTCTGCCATCAGACGCACCTTCTCGTCTACCTCGCTCAGCGAGATCTTGGGGAACTGTCGTGGCATCTCTACAGGTGACAGGATCGTGACAGAAGAACACGGTATGTAAATGGCAGGGATGGGATTTCTTGCCGACTTGATTAGACGTGTTGCCAAAGTTGAAACAGAGATGTCTCAACTTGTGCAGATAGTTTTTACATCACTTTAGGCCATTTTTGTCCTGCCATTTCTCTTTAGGGCTAACCACTTAAGAATGTATGGGGGATAGCTTTTATTGCACTCCAGGAAACATGGCAATTGGGTAAAACATCACAAAAATGTTGTACTGCTCTTTAACGTATGGACAACTCAGCAAAGGCAGGATTTGTACAGGCTATTTTCACCCTGTTGGTTGTCTGTGCATTTCACAAATACAGTTGAACACATGTAAAGTAGTGGAAATTTAATAATGTAAGGCTTTTCCATAAATCTTAGTCATTACCCTAACACATTAAATGTATTGAATATCACTGCCATTAAGAATAAAATAACATTACCAAGGCAAAGGCAGTTAGTATCAGTATCAACAAGCTAAATGTGAAAGATATGTTTGTTGAGGTTTGAAGAGAAAGAGAGATGGACATGTTAGGCAACATCATGGCATCATACTGTATATCATTGCAGTAAACATGTCTTCAGGCAAAGACTCATGTTTCGGCAAGCTGCCAGTGTCTCTACTGGGCTACAGTAAATACAACTAATCACTTGCTGGGTCACTCTAGCTGTTCACTGACAGCATGAACTTTTGTCGCCTTATATCAAGGGTCGATTTATCAAAGGCCACAAAATACACCAAACCAGAAAGGTTAACATAGGGTCAAAACTAAAGTATAGGTCTCAACTTAAATTAGACCAGCTACTTGGTCTCTCTGCAGATGTTGAATCCGGTTCCCTGACATATGCATTCCTTGGCATTACACTTGAAAAAAGATATTTTTCCCAGGATTTTTCATGCATTACCGTGGGACTTTTTCTTTTCTTTTTTTAACTAAAAGCATTCCAAAAAATTCTATAGTCCACTTTCACAGTGAAAATCCAATGTTGTAAAATTACTAATGTTATCTGCTAGGGTCTTAAAATGTTTCCTGCATATGCTGAGTCTTGTACGAGCTGTTGTTTGGTGGTACATGTCGTTTAAATAACTCACACACTATATTTAGATTTTTTGAGTGTGCGTGTGTGTGCGGGGTGGGGTGTGGGGGGGCGGCAGCCATTATTTGCAGCCATAGCTCCCACAACTAATACTTGAGCTGCTGTGGTGTAGTACTTGATAATGTTGGCCCGATCCCAAATGTGACGATGTTAAGGTAGTGCTCAGGAACATTCTGCATTGGAACATTGGAACATGCTGCACTGTCTGCCATATCAAATGACAAACCTGTTGAGCTGTCTCCTTCTTGCAACACATTCTATCAGTGCCTCTTCAACAGAAAGTGAGCTTTACGGAGCCCAAGTTCCTGACAAGTATTTAAAGTATAGGTCTTGACACAACACCTCTTCAGCGTTACTCCCACCCCCACATCATCTCTATGCCCATCTGACCCATACACTAGCAATACATTTTTATACGGTTTTCGTTATACATTTTGAACAGGGGTTCCTGTATCCTACTGTTTAGTGATAGATTCCATTACTATTATGTGTTAAAGTTACATTGGTCCTTCCCCACAGCATTCTACAAAAAGCTAACTCATGACGGACCAAAGTCATTGTTCAGTGGTATCTTTGCAAAGGCTCCCACCTATTTTAGGCTTTGGCAACAAGCATGCACGCTTCGCCACCTGACCCTTAGACTGCCCTCAGCTATAGGTATTCACTGACCCTCACAATTATCCATAATTGTCATCACAGGGCATACCACTGTCACTCTACAAACACATGGTCAGTAGAGGTAGCATTACCTTTTCCTTACCTTCTGATTTGAATGTGGCCATGTCTGTCTTTTTGGCTCTGGCAAGTGAATAGCTTGTCAATCAGTGACTTGTTTTGACTCACTCTCCTTGATGTACCGTTGCCTTGTATGTCTGCTGTTGTCTTTGAGTCAAGTCCCGCAATCTCTCTTGGGCCTCTGCTACCTTCTTGAAGTCAGTCAGACAGTGCTATGCGTACAAGTCTTGTAGTCTTTGACTTAGTCCATACGCTTCTCAAGTATTTTATTACAGCTCCTCTGCCTCTGTACTACCAGTCGGTTTCCTCTGTCAGATTCACTTCAAACGGTCCCTGTCACTGCTGTTAATCTCTGATTCTCTGTGTGTGTGTCAGCTGCTGCTTGTTTGTGGCTTGAATATCCCTCTCCTCCTCTATTTTAGGTTACGAATAATGTAATGGCAACTGAGCCTGCTAATCCATGCTGATATGTCATAACTGCTCCTCAGCACTGAGGATAGAGCAGACCCTCTGACTCAAGGGTGGTTAGTTGGGTAAAGACTTCAGAGATATCCAAAACAATGACTGTCTAATAATGCATGTTCCCTTAAAACATAATTATCGCTGATAACACAGATGTGAATACTTAGTAGGCTTACAAACAAATCTTCTTAACATGTCTTCTTTGCAAAGTAAATGGCTATTTAACGACCACACCCTTCAAACTTTTTGTTGTCTTGGAAAGCTGAGCAGTTATGTCCAGTTCGTTCTATTAATTTATGGCAATACATAATGTGTCTATACCAATGACAATATGTATGTTTCCCCTTTTGAAACATAATACAATTTACATTATAAATAAAAATAACCATTTGTGCTGGGCTCTGTAAATGCTACTGTTTAAACTAGTCATAGTGGACCAGGGGAAATGTCCAATGAGGAAAACAAAAACCAGTTATAGCTATGGTTAGCCTGTGGTTAAGGCTTTCAAAATCTGAAAAGACTACCATGTGTTCACGACAGCAAACATGTAGGCAACCACATCAGCACATATAATTGTAAACCAACATTAAAGTCGGTAGATCGCAAGATTTACCTGAGTTTGTGATGTGTTCTTCTAGTGAAAAGTGGAGTGAAAGAACGAGATATCACGGCAGTTAACTCGTTGTCTTTCTTAGAGCGGATGTATCCCCAAATTCTCCTTTGTCGGTTCAGAAACAATCTGCAGAAACCCGACTCCGCTTCGTGGAGAAGCAGGAGGCTTATTTGACTCTACCTGCCCCTCACTGTCTAGCCCACACTTTCTCTAACTCTATTTGTGGTTTTGTCCACAAGCCAAATACGTGGCAGTTAAAGCATTTTTAGTATAAAACATTATTCAAATTAAGTTGGCACTGCGACTCAAAAAATATTTAATAACGTTTAAATAGTCTACACGCTCGAAAACTTCAGGCATTATATGCTAAAAAATAATATTTTAACACAATTTTCACTTTTTAACTAAAGATAGACCAGATAATCGTCTTGATAGAATGTCAAATGGATCTAAACCATATAGAAGAATTATGCTTGAGCCTAAACCGACGAATCAATTCCTGGTCGTCGTCCGGTAGTAATGGTGTATGTCCGATGGTATATAGTCGCTGAATTTAGTTCTGCCCATGCCAAACATGCAACCCTTATGGATTGTTAATCGTACTCTGTATCACGTTGAGGTGAGGCTGGTTTTCACAGCTTATACTCACTACAGTACGGATATTAGGATAATAAAGAACAAGTGCGCATCATATTTATTCCAGCACTCTCCCGTTCCACACAGAGCATAAACGCCAACCCCACAATCAACAAACAAGTCTAGTGTGTGCACATACTTTCCTTTACTTTATTTACCACACTATAGAATTGATACCCGAAGATCTAAAATCCCAGGCATCCCAAAAGTCTTTACATCCAATAGTCTGCCTCAGTAACGGACTACCAGATCTTAACCAACTTCCTGACTTCAGCCACAGTGATTCAGTGTTTCAACAACCTTAAAATGATCAAAAATCGAAAAAACACCTTTTGGAGATTCTGCTGTAAATTTTTTATTTTAATATATTTTGTATTACAATAACGTAGTTTAACTGAAACAGTTAAACTTTGAAAAGTTTTTTCAAAACATTACCCACCAAAAACTTTGAACCTAACATAACTTATTTCATCTTTTTGAGAA
>JAVQJS010050074.1:0-10205 GCA_036024795.1 Galaxias rostratus | reverse complement strand
CCTTTATCCTCTGTCTCTGCATAAATTCGCCCCCCCCCCCCCCCCCCCTGTATTTGGCCTGTGTGTGTGCTGCACGTCCCCACTCTTTACTCCTGCTTGATCTCGGCTGCCGCGAGGGCTGGCCGAAACACGTTTACGCTGCTGCTGCTGCTGCTGCTGTTGTTGTTGTTGCTGCTGCTGTGGACCACTATCCCCAGGACCTCGGCGGCGTCGAAGCTCTTCTCCTCCAGCGGCTTGCCGATCCAGGCCCCGTAGCCGTGCACGTCCAGCGCCTGGAAGAACTGCTGCTTGGCCAGCTGGAAGGACACGGCCGCCATCTTGGTCTGCGCGTACGACGCCAGCGCCAGCAGGTCCTGGCGGCCGCACCGTTGGCAAAGCAACTGGAAGCTCCGGAAGAGGTTGGACTTAGACACCCGGGACACGTCCAACTTGGGTCTGAGGGAAGGGAGCGAGGGAAGGGAGAGGGGGTAAAACAAGAATGAGGAGAAATCCTACCGTAGGGTAAAAACTCACAGTAACCGGCTAATCCCGATGACCCAATCATAGAGCAGGTGGTACAAGCATTCTAAGGGTCTGGTTCTAGTTGAGGCCCCTTACCCGTCCAGTTTGCCTTTGGTTCCGTCCAGCACCTCCACAGTGATGTGGTCTGGCTGGCTCCAGTTCACACTGGACTCCTTGGTCTTTCCCGTGTGGCGCGTGGAGTCATACACACTCACCCTGCCCACCTAGAGCACGCAGGAAGATGGTGTGGAGATAGAGAGCGAGAAAGAGGAGGAAACATGAAGGCCTGTTAGGTGTTTGAGGGTTTCGTGCAGTGTGTGTGTGTGTGTGTGTGTGTGTGTGTGTGTGTGTGTGTGTGTGTGTGTGCGTCGGCGGGCGCGCTCTACCTCCGGGTGGTTCAGAGTGAAAGGAGCGGGAAGACTTTTGGCGAAGGCGTCGCCGTCCCTAGCCAGCCGGCAGCAGACGGCCCGCGTGAGGTGACCGTGGCTGTACAGGTAGCCTGGGGGGAGAAACCCGGGAGGGCCAAGGTCAGACACATCGAGGAGCACAACCAGGATCCACTCCAAACTTCTTCACTGGAGCAAAGATAGAGGGATGAGTAAGCAGAGAGAGACGGAGGGGAGGGCGTCCCGTCTCACCCAGCGTGATGGACTTCAGGTAGATGGGGTGCAGGAAGTGGGTGAGCAGCGCCCCCTGCAGGCCCAGCACGTTCCAGCGCATGATCTTGTCGCTGCAGCTCATTGTCCGGAGCCTCTCCCCGTGCTGGATGCCGTCCCAGGTGGGAACGATGGCACTGGACTCCACCGGGATGGTGCCCTCGCCTGCAGCATCCACACACAATGAAAACAATGACTGTATCCTGGCACTGCTCTCTCCGTGTGTGTGTGTGTGTGTGTGTGTGGGCTGGGGTCTCACCATTCTCCACCTTGGTGCGCAGTTTGCCTTGCTTGATATTCTCAAACAGCGGCTGGTGGCCGGCCACGCCCTCGTCCCCCGTCTCGCTGCAGGACTTGTCAAACAGAGCCCCGTCCCCGCACGGTGCTGTACTGAGGGGACGGACACAAAGACAAAGACAGGATTACAGAGGGAACAATGTCCACACAAAACTGAAATATTATATTATTAAAGCTAAATTAAGAAAGAATATTGAGGATCGATCCAAGTAAAATTCCCTTATTTTTTTCCGATTAACAGCATTTAAATAGTTAATTGACTGTACACCATAATGCTCATAGCTCAACTAAACCAAACTCAGAACCAGAAAAGACTCTCTCCCTGGCTGGATGTAGTTACTTTTTTCTCCAGGAATGACCCCCCAATAGCGAGTCATTTTCCCAATGCGTTTGACACTTGGTTGCCAAATGCTAAATGACAACACTATCTGTAAAATACAACATTAGCATGGGACGAAAAACATCGAAAGGATTGAAAATGGGTGAAGTATCACCCGAAAAATGCAAATCTCCCGCAGGGGGGGGGGGGGGGTTATGGCAGCTCCCAGCATAGCACATGTTATAAATGGATGTCCCAGACCTGTCTGCTGAGATGAGGCTCCACTCAGGCCCACAACGGGTCCACCTGAGGACACCGAGGGAGCGGGGGGGCAGAACCCAAACGGTCCCCACCTGATGTAAAGGTGGAACGTGATGTCCGCCTTGATCCGCAGCTTGTTCTCCTCAGCGGGCTCGAATATGGAGTCCTCCGAGCCGTCGCAGTGCTTCATCAGCTCGCTGTACAGAAACCTAAGCAAACGGAGGGAGGAAGAGGAGTGAGAACGGGCCGGGGCACACACCAACTCAAACAGGAGGAGGAGGAGGAGGAGGAGCCCGACAGCGAGGGGTTGGCGTGGCAACGCTCCTACCGGATGAATCCCCTCCGGGAGATGATCTCGGCGTGGCAGTCGTTCACCGTGTCCCCTTTCAGGCTCAGCTCCTCTCCTTTCACACAGCGATTCCCTGAGAGACAGCGCCGCAACAAACAACAGAGCCTTACTTTTCTGCCCACATAATCCTCCTACACACGTTGTGTTGTTCTGCTAGACAATCATATAGCCGCGAGGGAGGGGAGGGTTGGGTCTCTAACTCAGTGTCTCTCCTCACGTTAGGCCACCGCCCCCCGCCCCAAGGGCCACGTACCTGTGCCCAGGCTGACCACGGTGCCCAGGCCCTCCCCCCGCCTCATCACGATGGTGGCCAGGATCTTGCGTCCCAGGAGGCTGTGCTGGATGCGGGTGGTCAGCGCGTTGAAGCGCTGGTGGCTGAGCATGGCGATCTGGTCATGCAGCGTGCTGCCGCTCACTGGAAGCTAGGGACCAGCGGCGGGAGACCCAGGAGAGGTGGAGAGAGGGGGGGGGATAACCATGTTAGAGACCGTGTCGTTACCTCCAAACATGGCTTTGGCTTGTTCAGTCAGCACAAACACATCTGGAATCATTTGAATGTTCTGTTACAACTAAATACTTGAAAAATTAATTAAGTCTGAGATCAGTTAGACTTCATGGGATTCTTATTCCCTAAATACATTGGTCATTAAACATTTACAGCTATTTTGGATTATTTACAAGCTTTACTATCACTGCCTCACATAAATGAGAGATCCTAAATTGAGAATGAAGTTAGCTTGATACGTGCTCTGATTCCTGAAGAGCTTACGATCATTTATTCATTCATAGGCAGTTGCCATGAAATATTTAATGTTAATAGGGACCACGACTGTTTCCCATCAGTGTTTTAGTGGCTTTGGTTTGGTGAAACGGTACCAAACCTATTTGTTAGGTTTTGACGGCCAAGACCTTCATGACTTGAAGGTATTGTGTGTTTAAAATGGTGTGCGAGAAAAAATTATCCGGCACCTTTAGTATTGCGTGCACTCTGTTTTTTTCTCTATGACCGTGCATATTGGACCAACTCACAGGAAATATCAATGAGTCGTTTACCTTGCCTCCTACGGTCTTAAGAGTTTAAACAGGTCCAGAGTAAACACAGTGTAAATGTTGGCTAGCTAGGAGGGTACTTGGTGGTTTCAGAGTCACTACCTCTGCCGGTGTCAGCTCCCCGGTGCGAGCCGCCTTCTCCGCCTCTCCGATCAGAACCCTCAGCGCTGCGTCTGCCGCTTCCTGCTTCCCCTGCTTCTTATTGGACGCACACACCGGAGGGAACCAGCGCCCGCCCAGCTTGGCCTGGTAGGTGAACCTGGAGGACAGAAAGAGAGAAAAAGAAGAGTGGAGCAAGCTACAGGCAAAGTGTCATACGGATAAAAAATTATATATATATATATATATATATATATATATATATATATATGGAAATCGGCAGACAGGAGGAGCATGTTAGTGTCTATGCGTAAATTAGTTTTGTGTGTGTGTGTGTGTGTGTGTGTGTGTGTGTGTGTGTGTATGTGTGTATGTGTGTACTTGGGCTCGTGCGGCGGGCCGGACTGGCCCACCAGGCGGATCTCGGCGGCAAAGCCCCGGGCCCTGGCGTACTCCAGCAGGCCGGACACGGCGTTGTTGTTCAGGTGGTTGATGAGGTCCCCCACCCCGGCCTCGTGGGCCGCGCGCAGCTCCTCCGCCGTCAGGGGCGGCAGGGAGGGACACGGGGGCAGGGAGGCGCCGCCCTCGCCGTCCCCTGACGAACCCAGGGGCAGCTGGGGCTGGAGAGACGAGAGGGAGACCAGGTCAGGGGGACGGAGGGCAGAGCGGACGGCAGGAGGGGCCAGAGAACATCTTCCCGCTGTCGCGGTTTCTTTTCCGTCGACTGGCCTCGGGACACCGAGATCCCGGACGGATCCTTCCGACACGCTTGAGCCATCCAGAAACCTCAAGCCTCTGTGGCCTCCGTCCCACCGCTCACCTTGTTGAGCTGGAGCCTCCCGTCGGACATCAGCTCCTTCACGGCCTCCTCGGCGGCCAGCTGGCGGGCGGCCTTCTTACTGGGGGCCGAGGCCTGGGCACACAGGCTCTCTCCCACCTTCACCCTGAACATGAACCTGATGGAAAGAAAGAGAAAGACATGGAGACGTGATCTGGGGGCCGGGGGAGACATATTCTCATGACAATCCTCTGTCGACACGGCTTTTTCGAAGAGGGGCCGTGACTTCTCAAACAGTTTAAAGGAGAGGGCGCGTGGGCTGTCCCTGTCTCCACGGCGGCAGAGCAGCAGCAGCAGAGGTGGGGGAGGCTTATTAAAAACAAGCTGGGGACTGTGTGTCCTAGCGACCAGCCTGCCCCCGGGGGACGCACGCCACCAGAGAGCGCACAGAGGTGACTTTGTGCTTTTAGTCAGCAGACCATGGTATTGAGGCCAGATCTGAGCAGAAATAACTCCCGGTCCCCCTGAGGCTGTGGGCGGACATGAAGGGAGAAGGGACGTGCCGCGGCTCCGGGCTCTGTGCGCTGGTGCAGCCATGCAGGCACAGGTGTAGGTGTAGGTGTGTGTGTGTGTGTGTGTGTGTGGGGGGGGGGGGGGTACCGTGGGTCGTGCGGCGGGCCCTCCTGGCCCGTGTTGATGAACTCTATGGGGTTGCCCGTGCGTTGGCTGAACTCCATCAGGATGGAGACGGGGTTCTTCCCCCCGGGCAGAGAGCGGGACAGAGGCTGGGGAAGGGCCTCCATCATGCCCATGCCGGCCATGCCTCCTATTGGCCCCATCCCGCCAACACCCCCTGGAGGTCCCTGGGGAGGAGACATGCGAAGGTGTTCATATACGCTTCTAATGCACAGGAGTCATTTAGCCAAATCAAATCGACCTATTTACATATGTCTGAACTGTTCAAAGTGCTGGGCGCAACATTCGATAATTACTAGTGTTAGTTTGCAATGAAATCTGATAGGTCTCCTGCGGCCTCTCTCTCTCTCACACACACACGCACGCACAGTGGTTTCGGGGGCGGGGTCCATGGCCTGGTCCACGCCGGCGGTGGTTCCCTCCTCTCCCTCGGTGCTTCCTCCCTCCATGTCCCTGATCAGGATGCGCAGGGTGGCCGCCGCAGCGTCCTTCTTGGCCACTTTCTTGTTGGACGCCTCGGCGACGGGAAACAGCCTTCCATCCAGCATCACCTGGATGCGGAACCTGGGCAGACACGGGGGAGAGGAGGGCTTTAAACGTCTCGTGAGCTACGGTGAGAAGCTGCATTGTTTAAGGGCCACACTAACTAAACTGCAGTGGTGCGAAAATGCATGCAACCTTTGGATTCCTTGGAACATAAAACTTGCAAGTGTAGTTTCAACCGAGAGAGTGATGGTGTCGAACTTGAATTCATTTTTCCTGTCATAGTTTACATGTATCATTTTGTTACATACCTTTAGACTGGTCACTGATTGGGAAAAAAAACCCTACTTAGGCTGGATCCAAATTGTCCAACAAAGCATTTCCCAATGATTGTCACTATGAGCTTTTCCTTAACCCACCAGGGGGAAATGTCAAGAGGTAAAGGAAAGACATGAAGGAGAATGCACATGGACCAAGGGAAGGACAACGACGTTCCTGAAGGAATCACACTACAATAAATATGATTGTATGAAGTCTAACAGTTGTTAAAATTATGTTGTTAAACGAGTGCAAGTTATGATAGTTACATATTATGACCTTAGGCTTAAAGCATGTCGCCATTTGAAAACATATAAGCATATTAGCAAGTTAGGGCATAACATAAGATGATAAAATGCTTAATAAACAAGGATGTCCGATCCGCAAACCTTGTCCTTCATATCGATCGATCGATTCGACAGGCTTGGCGGTGCATTGCTTTGACTATTGCTGCCACAAGGAATTGTGGGGTGGCATTTGCACCTTTCCTCTTGTAAAAGATGGCTTAGTCACTAAGGCCCTAGTGTATTCTATGCTAAGGTAACCAAGTTAGGAAGCATTGAAGCACCTTTCCTTAGCACAGAGAATTTGAACGGCCCTTAACATGGCCGCCACTCGGACCCTTCCAGCTCATTTCACTCAGTTAGGAACCTTCCTAAGCAAAATGAAGAGTTTCAATGTAGCTGTAGTCTCAGTAGGTTACCCATGTAAAAACAAATAATGTATATATAATGCTTGATCGAACGTGGGCATCCTAGCGGATGTTCCGGCCTGTGACGTGTTTCAGGTGTGAGTGGAGGGTAAGTGTGAAGGCCAGGTCACCAAAGAGACCGTATGTGCTTTTTGAGCTTTGTGTCTTAGTGCACACAGTAATCTCTGCATGTCCTGTGTACGTGTCCTTAAACGTGCTGACTATAAACACGTGGACCACCATGACCAACAAAAATGATTGTTTATTTTTAGACCAATGTACTAGTTAGAACCTTGTCAACTAATCAGAACTTGTCACGTTGTTAGCTGACAGTAATGATTTTACTACGTATGTGCTCATCAATACAATTGTACTCAATAATTTCACGGTTTCTCCCTCTTATGAATTGGTTATTTTCTGTCATAAATCAAAAATGATCAATTACACTTTACTGACCTGGGGTCGTGGGAGGGCCCTGACTGGTCGAGAAGCAGGAACTCGCAGGACTGGCCCAGGTACTGGGCATATTCCATCAGCCCGCTCACGGGATTCTTCAGCCTCACTTCCTGCAGCTTGGCCCACTGATTCTGGGGGGGAGGCGCCGCCAGTGACACGGCCACTGTTCCCATACCGGCAGCCTTCTCGGCGTCCGTCTCCCGGCGGATGGCGTTAAGGAACTCGGGGATGTCGTCAGTGGCCCACTGCCCTCCGTTGGACTCGTCCTCCTGACAGACGGATGGAGGATGGAGGAGAAGAAGAGAGGATGGAGGAGGGTGGAGAGAGGATGGAAAAGTGATGGTAGAGGTGGAGCGGTGAGTGGCTTCAGGGTTGGGATCCAAGGTTGGCATTACGAACGCGGAGATGGGCTCCAGCTTGGGAAGGCGGCCCCACCCGTTGAGGCGTTTATCTGTAAAATCCCCTGGACCCACAACTCTACTGTACCCCCCTGCAGCGTGTGATGTTCCACCTACCGCCTCGTCAGTGCCCCCCAGCAGCCTGGGACCCCCCATGGTCACGCAGGGACCAAGGGGCCCTGATGGTGGTGGTGGTGGTGGCATGTCCGGGGGCAATCGGGCGCTCTGCGTGGCCTTGATGCTGCGCTGCATTCTCTGTCGGCGGTGCTGGGACAGGTCCCAGGTGAACGGGGTGAGATCGGTGTTCTTGACCACCTCGCCCTGCTTCTCCAGGGCGTAGAGGGTGGGGTTGACCGCCTTGGCGCTCTTCAGGCCCAGGTTCTTGGAGATGGCCAGGGCTGTGGCCTGACCTGACTCCAGGAGGTAGCGCAGCACCAGATCCTTCTGCTCCTTGCTTTCTGCCATGTTGACGGGGTCGAGGGGTTGGCTAGTACGGCTGGCCGGTGCAGGGAGAGGTTGTTGCCGCTGCAGTTGCTGCTCGCTTAGGGGTGCTTCCTGCTCTGACTTTGGCAAGTCGGAGGAAGAAGAGCTTAAGGTTGATTCAGCGTCCGAGTCCTCTGGACCTCCCCCTGTGGGCGGTGCACTGGTGTGTTCTAGCCACTCCCTACTAACAACCTCTGCCTGTAGCGTTTGGGACACGGCTGAGGCGCACTCGGGTTGGAAATGCGATCCTTCCGGCCTGGGGTTGTGGTTTCTCTGGTCTGCAGGCACTTCTCTGTACAAAGTCCACCCTGGAGGTTTGAGTACTTGTTTGGTGGCTTTCTGGGTCTTTTCGAGTGCGTAGAACGCCTTGTTGACTATCTTCTTGGGCAGACGCAGCCTTTTAGACAGCACCCTAGCAGAGAGATTCTCAGTAGGACTCAAAGCCTTCAAGGCCTGAAAGACCTGCTCCTGGATATCTGGGGTGAGGGTCAAGTGAGAAGTATTCAAGTCCTGGGTGCTCTGTCTTCTGGATTCAAAAGCTCTCTGAAAGCGATCCCTCCACGCGTAACATTGGTCTCTGTTCAAGGATAAACTCTGAAAGCCGTCAGGTAGCGACGTGTAATTTGCGTTGTTGGCGGTTGCGTTCCGTTGCCTTTCGGGATACTGGGTTTGGTTATCGTAGCGATTTCCCGGGCTGCCACCTCGAGGGGCTCCTACACAGGGTGAGTATCCTCTGCCCCTGTCCCTGCTGTAGCCCCCTCTAGCTCCAGGGTGACTGTGGTATGGGGAGTAGTTGCTGTATCCCGACTGGTACTGGTGCTCGCTGCTCGGGTTGGCCGCCCTCCCTGGTGGGCCGCTTCTGAACTGTGGCGCCTCCGACCTCTGTCCACATAGGAACTGGGTCTGCTGGTGCTGGAAGGCGACTGGTCCGCTGCGTGGGAAGTTGCCCTGAAAGCCCGCTCGGCTAGATGGCCCTGTGTTAGGCGGTCGCACGGGGCTGTGGCCTGGGAACGGTGGAGGATAGGAGAAAGAAGGAGGCGGGTGGCGGTAAGGGGCTACGTACGAGTCGGGGCCGGAGTAGTCATACGGCGGCGGGGCGGCTCTGGAATGGAAGCCGGCGGGGCCAGGGCCGTAAGGGTGCGGCTTGGCGGGGAGACGCGGCTGAGGAAGTCGGTAGTAGTGCTCTTTGGAGGGCCCTCCTCTACCTCTGCTCATAGCGCAGGGGTCAGGGAGGAAGGGGGCCGGGCGGGGTTTCTGCCTCTGCAGCTCAGTGATGTCCTTGTCTGTTTGTCAACCAGGAGTCAGAGCCTTTGAGCTTCACCGGATCTGATGCAATCGAAACCTGTAACACAAAGAGCACAGGATAAACATCAGAGGTCAGAACAAGGTATTTAAGTCATTAACTTAAACCCCAAAGGCTATTAAAATGGTGAGAAGGACATACTAAATTAATCATACAACTTTACACTTCATTTTAGCATACTACAACTTTGTCATAACAAGAACAGCTAAGCAGAAGAAATTTAATCCCTAGGTAAAAGGCTAGCAATTAATAATTCAGACTTGTTTGTGTATAGAGTTTTATTTCTAGCATTACAGATAATCTGTGGAGCCCCATGGGAAGTGAAAGTGAGACAGTGAAGCATGGTGAAACGAATATATCAAGGGCAAAGTCAAGGATACTTTGCACCACTGTGACTGTCACTGATCATATCATAAGGCAGACCAAAAACCCTAGCCAACAAATAAAATAACCCCTAACACACATGTTTCATAAGGAAAATAACAACAGTGAAACACCCAGAACTACCTTTTCTGTATTCATATTTTTTTATGCGGTGACGGTAGACCATTAACACATTCACGACAAATTTAAATACATCCTATCGGATATAACGCAGTAATGTTATGATAGAGAAGGTTGAAAGCTGTAATATCAATCCCTCTGAAACAGGAGTCTAATTAGTGTTTGGCTTAATATTTAACCACACAAGGGCACGCCAGCCATTTAGTAAACACTCAATAATTTCTGAATCGCTTGTGGTCCGACACTGGCAACAAGAAGAGACATAATACTGCAACAGAGCTCTCAGCCTTGCAGGCTGGACAGCAATCATAGCCCTGTCAGTCACCTAGCCCCAGAAACTTTAGTTGAGAATGTTATAATAGATAACGTCCCCTGTTCATACTCTATAAGAATTGGGTAAGACAGTTATGATGTCTATTGCCCCTAGCCAAAGGGGGCTGCGGATGACTCATCTTTGCCCTAATGCAAGGGAACACTCAGTCAAAATAACATATACTCGGAACATACTGAACAAACCAATGTTATAACTTAATTTGAAGGAAGATGCCAGCAAGCTATTTCTG
>JAVQJS010050027.1:0-21093 GCA_036024795.1 Galaxias rostratus | reverse complement strand
TTATGAATAACTGACAACTGTAGGCACAGGTCTAGCTGGAACCGTGCGTGCGCACACACACACACACACACACACACACACACACAGACTCACACACACACCTTTCTTTCTTTCTCGCTCTTCAAAGCGAAACTGCTCGACCTGTTACGCTCAAAAGTATTCTGATGGTTCCTCTCACTGACTCCGCAGTGCTGGCTCCGTGCAAGGCACCCCAGCTGGAAGGGTTTTAGCGCTGGTTCTCCCACACGGGCGCTAGAGACACATTGCACACTGGAACAAATGAAAGCAGACTAGACAAGTAAAAACGCTCTTTTCTCAGCCAAACTCCTGACTCAAAGAAAATTGAAACTGTTCATGAACGTTGCAGCTTTATCTAAATGGTTTGTCGTGAATATGTTTACATGGGCAATTTAAGTGAGAAGGAAATGATTAATTGGAATGACATGCAATGGGTCTGAAGATAAAATTAGATTTCAGCAACATTTTGTCAAGATTATGCATTAGCATATAGACTAGACTATGCTGTAGGTTTTAGTATATTGAGTGACTAAATCTGAACTTGACTTGAACTCAAGCATGTAACTTGCCAAATGTGTAAAAGTGCATGTGCATTCTCTAACAATAACTTCAATGTGAATTGGCCAAGCATGTGTTTACCCCATGTCAGTTGTCTTCTAAGGAATAACTTTTCAAACTAGTTCTTTGCCATGCAGGCCTCATAGGCATAGGTTGGCAATTATAAAAGTGCAAGCACAATTAAAACAATAATCTTGTTTTCTTTTCAGGGGCTGAGTGTCTTCTATTCAAGATCTTCTCATTAAGATCAGTTGATCTCCGATATAAAAGTGACTGCATTAACTATAAAATCCAATACACAACAGAAAAAACAGTATGTGCTCATTCATTTAATTTAATTGCTCATCTAATTGGGTGAGGCAAAAGTCTTGGATCTTGTTTGAATAAAAAATTGTACCACTTCTCCCTCCTGAACAGAATGTCTTAACCATACAAATTTAGTTCCTGAAAGATTTTTTAGTCATCCAATCAGCTGCTAACTCAAAGCCCATGGCAAAAGGTACAGATTGACCGTCCTCAGCAAATACCTGCCTGATGTAAGCTTCCACCTCAGGAATACACCAATATTGGCCGGTTGTGTCCCAAGTGTTCTAGTTAGTGAGAATGCATGTGGGTCTAACTTTTCCCAATTAAATTAAATGCTTGATAACCCTGTCCATACTTTAGAAACATTCATACAGTATGAAGCACACCATTTCTGGTTCTTCAAGTGTTTTTTTTTCTTCTCCTTGTTTTGCATATCACTGTGGTATTAACTGAAAGGGAAGTCGTTTATGTCCAAGCACCATGTCCAATTACTAGACTGGAATATCGAACAGCCGAGGATAACGTTTTCAACATTCCTCTCAAAGGTTATACATTTTTATCCTTTAATGTAATTTATAGCAATTATTTTGCTGATGAAAAATACAGAGATTTAGTTTCATTACATTCTGAGAGCCCACAGAAAAGGCAGACGGAGTTCCTCAAACCATTCAATTGCACATTGCTCTTTTTTCAGCTCGTCTTCCCTCCCATTGTTTCTGAACCGTAGCCCGTGTAAAGAAGGAAGTGACCCAAAAGTAATAGAAAGAGCAGCCTCTTTCTGTCAGCCATGGAAAGGCAGGCAGGAGAGCTAACACTGGAGACATGAGGAGGCATGGGTCAGAAATGGCCATGGATATGCTGTAAACGGCAGACAAAGACAGGGTTGGATAGATAGGCAGGGGTTGAAACATAGAAAAGGTTATTTGGCCCATTAACAGACTGGCGCCGTCAACATGGCAGGCGCATGTGTGGATGCCAATTTTTTACGGAACACTGAAAGCCAATTGGCAATTGGTTATAAAGTAAGAATAATAAAACGAGTGACTGTAACGTTAGGGACAGGAAGGTGGGTAATAAGTGCCAGTCAGAACACAGGGAAAAAGAGAAAGAGAGAGTGAGAGAGTGACAGATCGAGATGAGGCAAAAGAGAGAGATGCTATGGGCCCTACAGAGGGAGCGGGATGGTGATCAGAGGAGGAAGGATGGAGGTTGCAGCAGTTCAGCGGCGAGAGTTATTTAATTGAGGAGTGACATTGGGAGCTCTGCTAGTCAGCTCTCCCTCATCAATCACGCTCGGTCAGGAGATGCCCGAGGGGATGTGGTACTGCTTGCCTGCACACCCCCACCCCCATGGTCATCAACCCCTTCTCCCATTGCATCACTGATATCCACCGCCACCTCCATGGTCTCCCCCTCCTCCAGCTCCATTGAACCAAGTCAGTTATGCTGACCTTACCCCATACCTCAGTCCAATTCTCCTTGTCTCCAGGGACGGGGCACTGTTTTATGGGCCTTTTCGTGCAAGGCCTTAGGAGGCCGTATTGGTCTTGCCGTGGTGTGGAGAGGGACCTGGCGGCCTCAGGAATTGGCATGTAGTGATAAGAAACCTGTGGAGATTTATCTTGATGGATTATGAACATGGTTATGAATTGAACAACTATGTAAAGAAAGAGGTGAACCACTATAGATGAACATATACCACAGATTTGTAAGTATGTGTACAGTTCTGTAACAGTGACATAAAACCTTTCAAATACAGGCAATACTGTATAACATGGTTGTTTGTTTAAAATCAACATTGGCCGTACATTTTCAATGTGTCATTCACTGTCACTGTGGATAGATGATTGCTAAATTGATTGGCTAATTTCAGCTCCAAATAGGGTATTGATTTTCACAATGGACTTCACCATCTGTCTGTGCCTACAGCTAAAGAGATCCCATTTATTTACCACACTATCTTTTTCAACATCATGCCAAGGCAAGATCATTTGACGAGAGAAATTACCTTGGTTAGCCTTGGCATTTGTGTAAATTTTAACAAACCCAGTTAGGTATTGCAGTGATTCCCATTCGTAGAAAAATCTGTCCTTCTGGGGTCCAATTGCACAAAGCCATTTACACACACACATGTAAAAGAGTGCCTAATTGTTTTCTTATTGAGTCCTGGACACCTCAAAGAGGGCTTTGTGTCTAGCTAATAAGGCAGCACAGAGGAGGTTTACCCAGTGTGGCTGAACGAATCAGTGCGAGCAGGGTAGAGTCTCCCGGCACGAAGTACACAGGGAGGGACTGAGCCCCGGATCAGAGACAGCAGCTAGGCCTTGATGTTCAAGGGGACAAGGGCAGAGAGTCTCAGCCCCTCAGAGGACCCTGCAACGGCTCCATGACTACCATACAAACAAACCTATCTGCATCGGGTCGCATCTAAATAGGTCTGGTCAGGCCCATGTCCTCTAATAAATAGGGATTTTTTTTATCTAATCACACGGGCAAGCATTGAGCGATTACATTTTCATCAGATGCAATGTAAAGCGGGTCGAAAGATCAAGTGAACTAATGGCTGACCTAATCATGCAGGATCGGCTGTATCGATTCTGATGGTCATATCCTCATTGTCTGCCAGGCCACAGAACTGCTGCGGGCGGATACAATCACTCACTAACTGAACCTCCATACTCAAGAAAACCCTACTTCAGATTACACTAATTTAGCCTGTACCTATTCCCTGTGGTTAAGTAGATTAAGGGAGAAGGCTGGCTATCCTGCTGAGTTGCATCTCAGGACTTGACTTCCAACAGGCTGAGACGGGAAATAATTTGCTGAAACAGGGGTTTTTGGAGTCCATTTCGTGCATTGGATTCACTCCTTAAAGATTTGAAGAGGTTGGTGCATAGGAGACAGTCTTTAAAGCTAATGCATACGTCAGTCAGGCAAAATTATGACTGAATTATGTGATTGGTGACCACAGCTGTTAACATCACAAAGCGAGAGAGACCGTTGTCATTCCTCAAGGATAGGCTTTTCCATCTGTGCTCTTAATCACTATTGCCGTACATTTAGTGCCTTAACCATGCATGAGAAGATGTCTGCTTGGCCAGTGAGGGCTAGAGTTGAACTGAGGATATTTATTCAAAACACATACTATCACATCCCCATCAGGGGGTGTTGGGGTTTGCGGGGAATAAAAAAAAAACGAAAATGAGAAAAAAACAAGCTGATAAGTAGTTGCGGTATGGAGGAGGTGAGGCCGAGATAGGAGACAGGCCCGCGTGTCACTCCCAGCAATTCTCCTGCAGTCTCGTCCGAGCAGGTTGCGAGGGAGAAACATCTCACTGAAGACAGACATGTTCATTCACCTCTGTCTGTGGTGGCTAGGGGACGGATCCTGAGTCGAATCCTAATGACAGTGCAGCTCGCCAGTGTCGCTGGTTTGTGTGTGTGTCGCATTAAACAGAGAGCCACAACAGCATGTCTAACCATTCATTCACACTCTACGTAGAGTGAACCTGAAAGTATTGGATGGACAACCATAAGGAATGTAGAGTATTCTATGGTGCAGTGTAGAACACTTCCTTCTCGTCCTTCTTATTTGACCATACATTTACTGAACTAAACACATTTGTTTTACTGTGTATATTCCACAGCTGTGTTTACTCATTCAGATGTATATTTTTCATAGATCACTGTCTTAAGGCCAACAGATGCCTTCCGCACAGACACCATGTCCTGATTATGAAGGATCTTGTCTACGGGTGCCTCCTTGACAAAATTTCCCTATTTTAATTAAGATGGAAAATTACTCTACTTTACATCTTATCCAATAAGAAATTGTGTGTGTGTGTGTGTGTGTGTGTGTGTGTGTGTGTGTGTGTGTGTGTGTGTGTCCACATGTTCAGGAAGATAGAGACGTGTGAAGAGAGACAACGAAAGAGACACACAAAGAATTAGGAAGATGAGATAGACATTTTAAAAAAGGACAAAAGAAAGCAAAAAGAAAGGGAAAGAAAAGGAGAGGGATTGGCTTTGTGGTTACAGACTCCTCTGCCATGGGTGGGTGCAAAATGTGTGCTCACATGCTTCAGTAGTCAGACTGAAAAACGCAAAAGGCTTGTTGCATTCACTCAGCGCTAACCGTAGTCCTTATGGTCACCTGGCTGGCATAGAGTGCACTACCCCCTGCTGCCTTTCTCTCTCCATTCCCTTTCCTTCTTTCCATGCCTTCAATGCACACTGCATCTGTACTTTGTTTACTTGAACAAATCAGAGTGTCTGTTGCCGGCCACAATGCAAATGGGAAGCAAACAGTGTTTGCCATTCTTCCTGTACAACAGGGGGAACGGCAAACAGGCCTACAAGAACAGTCAACAGCCCAGGTGCTGCCGTCCATACAAAACCCTTGTTGGGAAGTGTTGGGGTACACAGTGCTTCCATTTCATTGCTGGGAAACACTATGAGGCCATTTGACCATCACGTGCAGGAAGGAACAGGTTTGACATGCAGCACTGTGTGTGTGTTTGTGTGTGTGTGTGTGTGTGTGTGTGTGTGTGTGTGTGTGTGTGTGTGTGTGTGTGTGTGTGTGTACGCAGAGACACACACTCCAAAGAAAACATGTTTTCAGCAATACTGGGGAATGGGGACAAAGAAAGCTGATGCAAGGCTTGTCTCTTCCCGTGAGGTCTTTTCTCTCATTGGGATCTTATTCCTAGCTCCAGTTCCATATTAAACATTACTCAAAAGGGCTCTCATTAACGCAAGGGTTTTCTATTTTCATCGTTATAATCAGTCCTAGTTTTTTGCAAACGGGATCCTAACGAGTGTGTGTGCTGAGTCAGTGCAGGCAAAAATTTGAAATAGGAGGTGAGAAATATTCTACATCCATTTTAAATTTCAACAGTTGATATTTTTTCTACTGTTATTTTGTATTGATATAAAATACAATAAAAAGGTTCACAAGTTCAACCAATCTTCTCTAGAAAAACTATGAAATACAATAAACAATGCAGAGGATATTTGGGTTAAGGGAGCTGTTTGTATCACAATACACATGCTATTGTAGTTTAACAGCTGGACAGATGAAAAAACAGATAAAAAAACAACTCACTGAAGACAACATTTTTCCGTCAAATTATAAATGTGTTATCTTGAAGATAAGCAAATATTCAGAATTAGAGAAAGACAGAGCGAGATACAGACAAGGAGACAAGGGGAGGGGGGACAGGGGGGAGAGAGAGAGAGAGAGAGAGAGAGAGAGAGAGAGAGAGAGAGAGAGAGATACTGTAACAACCTTGGCACTGATGGTGGACCCAAATGCACAACTCAACAGGCACGAATTAGGACATAAAAAACTTTACTGCTGTAAATCAAAACTCAAACAAAAACTCTCACTGTGGAGTAATTACAAATGCACAAAACAAAACACTCACTTAGGAGGAAATAGCATTAACACGGACAGGAAACAACTTGGAATTCTGGATACAGGACTCGACTCACAAAGCAACTGAACAAGATGAACTGGCACAGAACAAAGGGAGACAAGGACTTTTTATTTATACATGAGGCAGGGAAACACAGGTGAGACCAATAAAAGGGCAGGGTAGAAAATCCCAACGGGAGAATCACACAAGGGAGGAGTCTGGGTCTGAACAAGAGGGAAAGTACGAATAAAACAGGAAGTGCAAGACAAGACTAGACATGAGTGAACTAAAACGGAACAAAAACCACTGAACATGACAATATTAATAGTGCAAGCGGGACACAACAGATACTACTTGAAATGAGGATATGGTAAATAGTCAAGGTAGTTTGTGATATACAGTGCAACTAGAAAGTATTAACAGTGCTTCACTGTTTCCACATTGTTTCCACATTTGTTACGGCCTTATTAAATAATAATAATAATAATATTTTTTTCTCAAAATTCCTCACACAATCATGACAACATGAAAAAGGTTTGAGGGATATTTTTGCAATATCTATTTTAAAATAAATAACTAAGAAATCCCATACACACGTACGCATTTCACAGCATTTGCCATGAAGCTCAAAATTTAGCTCAGGTGCATCCTGTTTCCACTGTTGATCCCTGAGTTGTTTCTACATCTTAAATGGAGTCCACCTGAGGTAAATTCAGTTGATTAGACATGATTTGAAAGGCACACATCTGTCTATATAAGGTCCCACAGTTGAAGAAGGAAATGTCAGTAGACCTCTGAGACAGGATGCACACATCTTGGGATGGGTACAGAAAAAAAGCTGCTGCTTTAAGGTCCCAATGAGCACAGTGGCCTCAATCATCCATAAATGGAAGAGGTTTGGAATCATCAGGACTCTTCCTAGAACTGTCCAGCCGTCTAAACTGAGCAATCGGGCGAGAAGTGCCTTAGTCAGAAAGGTGACCAAGAATTCTGTCAGAGCTACAGTGTTCCTCTGTGGAGGGAGGAGAACCTTTCAGAAAGACAACCATCTCTACAGCAATCCACCAATCAGGCCTGTGTGGTAGAGAGGCCAGATGGAAGACAATCCTTAGTTAAAAAACACCTTTCAGTCCGTCAGGAGTCTGCAAACCTAAAACAGACTTCTCTGGTCTGATGAGTTACTGATTGAACTCTTTCAAATGCCAGGCGTCAGCTTTGAAAGAAACCAGGCACAGCTCATCGACAGGCAACTACCATCCCTACAGTGGCAGCTTCATGCTATGGGGATGTTCTTCTGCGTCAGGAACTGGGCGAAACTAGTCAAAATAGAAAGAAAGATGAATACAGCAATGTACAGAGACATCCTGGATGAAAATATGCTCCAGAGAGCTCTTGACCTAAGACTGCTGAAACGGTTCAGCTTTCAGCAGGACAACAACCCTAAGCACACAGAAAAGATATCAAAGGAATGGCGTCAGGACAACTCTGTGAATACCCAAATAGAGCCCAGTCTTGAATGCGATTGAACAGCTCTGGATAGATCTGAAAATTGCTGTGCACCGACATGTGCTTCCCATCCAACCTGACATGAGAAGTGCTGCAAAGAGGAATGGGCAAAATTGGTCAAAGATAGGTGTGCCATGTTTGTGGCATCATATTAAAAAAGACTTGGGGCTGTAACTGCGGACAGAGGTGCATCAACAAACTATTGAGCAAAGGCTGTGAATACTTTTGTACAGTTTTTTGTGGTGGTTTAAATGTGCTAAATAAACAAAATGTGGAACAAGTAAATACTTTTCTGGATGCACTGCACTTAAAGGTGCAGTATGAAGTTCCAGAGAATTGGGTGAATAATGGCAAGAATTTGAATGAGTCTTTTTCCCTTCCTATTCCTCAATAATAGCCCATTCCTCACGTGCGCTTAGACAATTGATTTTATTTAGCTGCGATTGGCACCATAGCAACTATTCACTGCCAGGTATATATCAAACATATGCAGTTAAAGGAACAACACCTTTTTTACACACATTTATACCCTTCCTAAGGAGGTTTGACAAGCCAAGTCTTTTGCCACATTCAACAACTTCAGCCACCTTGCTACTAGTTTACACTGCTGCAACAGTACTTTTGCCTGCAACGTGAATTGTGGCGACACGCTTGTTTGGAGCGTGACGCTGTAAGCAGGGATTTTACCAAGGAGTGTGCGCGCACAGTGATTGACAGGCAGGAAGCCTGTACTCCTTACAAAAACTCTCCTGATTGGTTAGGGATAGGCTGGCAGCCAAAGAAGTTTTTAAAACTGAATACAGGGCCTGCACCGCTAATATAGCGAACTTTCTCTCTAACTTACATACTACACCTTTAAGCAATCTCTGTTCATTATACAGATATTCCGCAACAAATGGCTTTAATTACTATCGGTAGAAAAGTACATTTTGATTATTTCCCTGAAGAGTCAAAAGCCATCACGTTTGCCCCATCCCCTTGACAAAAAACGTTAATTAACACTTTATTCCCTTAAATTTAATACAACAATTTCTCGTTTGTTAGCAAAACTATGTTACATAGAAGGAAAGTCCATTCAAACTATTTTCCGTTCACATTCAACTCCTCAAGCATTCCCTCTCCTCCAGGGTAAGGGGAACCCAAGTGTCTCGGAGTGGCAGCCGCTGATTGAGGCAGTGGCCGGTGGGGGGAGGGGGGTGGTCTCCGTGGGTGTCTGCCGCCATGTGAGCCTGTCTGAGGGGGCCCCTTGGGTTCACCAATGGCTCTGGAGTGTGCAGGGGCCACGCTGGCTTACACTGACAGGGGACCCCCCTAGGGGCCCAGCTGGCTGCCGGGACAGAGTGAAGGGTCTGAGTATAGACACCTGGTGACAGGGGGCTGATGTGGTCCGTCGCCACCTTCATTTCCCGTGCCATGCTATTGATTCCCTTAGTGGGTGACATTAGTGACATTCTCTTTCAATCTGTTACAAAGAGCTTGACCCACCGAGCTCCTCTCATGGGAGACCTGGGTCTACAGATTACTGGTCACACAAGGTCCCAGTTTGAAAATAAAGGAGTTTCTCCAATGCTGCTAATGAAATTTAGTACAACAAATGGTATTCAAACCAGGAAATGTTAAAACATGTACCAAGCAGAGAATCTTGGGTGGGGTTACAAAAATCTTCAAGACCTGCAGTCGTGTTGGAAGACGCGACAGCATCTGGTGGGGGAACATGATTCAGTAAACCTTATCCACTGAAGATGTGATCAAAGTACACTACAGAGAAGATAGTATAGAATAGAACTTTGGCATAGGGCGTTCGTGGACTGAGTGGTTCATCTGCGGTTCAGGATATGCCGCTGTGGGAGTCAACCGGCTTGCTTGGTCTTTGGAGGAGAGGCAGAGAAAAGCTAATGCTCCATCGATGTCAAACTGCTCCAACATGTTTCCAGGGCCTGAACAGGAAGTGAAAAGCCAGTGAAAACGGTAAAAGTCAGGTTGAAAACGGGGAAATGAATGTGTGCCTTCGATTTGGGCCTGTAGAAATTTGACATATTTCCAACTGACATCTTTAATTAGGCAATCAATAGTGGTGCAACAGTGGCTAATGGTGCTTGGAAAATGTACCTTGTCTCCCTTTTGCTCTTTTTTCTTTCTGGTAAAAAAAATCCTGCTATGAAACTTTGATTGTACCTTGGCTCGCCACCATATGGCATTTTGTAGCAAGATGATATTAGTATCTATGGTTTTTTCCATAGAGTGTGACTAAGACTAGCTGAAAGAGGTGTCACTCAAAAAGCGACGTCTGAAAGATCTTTGTAGATCCTCTCTTTATGAATTCTACACTTTAATTGCTATGGATAATTTATTGTGGTTTGTAAGTAGGTGCCAACTTCCCTTCCCACCCTGCCTGCTAGAGTCGACAAACCTTTAGCATGTCCCCCCACCTATGCTCAGATGTGTGATTTAATTAAGCCAGCTCAACTAATGGTGAACATTTAGAGCAAGAAAACAAACTTCCGCTGGTGCTCTTGCATGCTCCCGGAATTGTCAAAACCTACGCCTTCTTCATTAGCGACAGACACTTTAAACTGTTCCTGCTTTGTTCTACCCCTCTGCTGTGAGAATAAATAAGATAAGGACAAAGAAATGAAAGCATCCATCATTCAAAGGGCTAAAGGGTAATTTAGCTCGCCCCTCCTGACAGCTTTACAACTTTGCGCAGTATTCTATTTTAATTGGCAATCATGAATTAAGTGAATGAGAGGCCTGTACATTGCTGCTGTCTTTCTCATTGCAGCTTTTAATTGGGTTGACTTGATGGGTTCCTACGATAGACGAAGACAATACATTCCCGTGATTGGCAACTCATTTGTTGCCATGTAATTAGGCTACAGCCCAACTAAGCACGCTAGTCTTTGCTCTTCAGCCAAGTCCAGTTTCCTTTTTCATCAAACACCTCACCTGGTACAAATTAAAAATAGCTGGCAGCCTCATAATGGCATAGGGTTAATATTTAAAAAAGTTTTTGGGGGTGGTTAACACGGCAGAAAGTGTGATCATTAACAATAGCGGTTCTATATGATGACACGTTTTCTTTAGGTTTTTTAACCAATTATCAACTTTTGTTTGAGAAAACAGAAAACCACTGTAGAAAAAACTAGGCATCGTAATGACTTGCCATTATAGAACATCCCTGTGCCTGTAAACGTACCACACATCCGCTTGTACAATTTCAAGTTGAGGATGGGGTCTGGAAGCAAATGGCACTTGTTCAGTCGTTAACTCAGATTTAGCACATAAACCATGGAATGTTTAACGTGAGAGGGAGCTTATGCCAAGCATTCTATTGTGAGGGCAATAGCATGGGCACAACAGCAAACACAGTTATTCTCTCCTCCATATCGATTGAGAGCTGAGGGCGAACGGTTCATGTAATTTGTCCACTGCAGATATCCATATAGGTGGGTTTCTGTCCCCTGCCTCGTCTTAATGAGAAGCTCCTGAGGCACATGAAACTCACTCCTACATTGAAGGTCAAATATTCAAAGCTTTCTCCACGCACTCTCCATAAAAATCGAGAAAAAAGGAATTAAACATTAATGTGCCGATGAATAAATATTTTGTGTCTCCAGGACTCAGCACTTTCTTCATTCCTGCAGCTGGCTTAATTAAGTGTTCCTGGAGCTCTTTTTTTGGTAAATTAACACATCTTTTCCAGTGCCCCTTCACATTGCCTGCCTTGTGTGAGAGAATTAGTTAAGCAGTTTTCAGTGCAGAAATATGTCATGGAGAGTGATGCATAATTACTCGACCCTAGAGTTGCTGTTTTAACTTACAGCACAGTTTTCCCTTTCAGACGTCGCACTGCATGCCCCAGGCAGAAGTGCGTTTGGGATGCCTTTGTACTCGCAAGTGATAAGGGTGTAAGCCTCAGTGCAGGAATGATCACCTTTTCTTTTCCTTTTGCTCTGAGATTAGAAAGTGGACATGGTCGCAAAGTTAGGACCAGAGCATTCTATTGGTAAATATGTTTCAAAAGTCAATTCCTTTGAACAGCAATTGAGATTCAGCTAGATCGTTAATATCTAGTATAGCTTATTCAGAGTCCCACACTGTCAACTTCCACACTCTCCTTGTCAGAGGCCAGTTATTTTTCAAGATGGACCTTACCTGATCTATTATTAAAGCCACTGTCTCTTTCGATTCTTTTAGACTGCCCTCAGATAAGGCCCCATTTCTAAGTGCTCTTAAACCTAGACTACTAGAGCTGACACATCCTATAACATTTCAATAGACAGGCGCTGTACTCCAAGGCACTCAATTTCTCCAGAGGCAATGTTGCGCCACCTTTTAAAGTTGTTTATATCATGTGGGACTGCAACAATATATCTCCACATTCGCCCCTCTGATTAATACCCACAAACACTCACAGACACACAAACACTGGGTTCTACCCGTTCCCGTTCCTGGAGGGCTCTCCAACACGGGGGTATGTTACACAGTCATTACAGTGGGGTTTACTCCAAAATGATTCCTGCTGTCAGTCAGGGAGCCGATCCGCTCCTCTGCCCTTATCATTGTTTGGTTTCTTGGCCTGTGTTCACCCCTCCTATTCCGCTCCGTCACGTCTCGGACCCAGTGATAAATGTGACGTTACTCCATCAGAAGATCATTAAATGTCAGGTCCTGCCGTGACAGCAGAACGTCCTGGCAGAAAGTCAATGGCCAAGGGGGTTGGGAGGGGTGTGCGAGGGAAGGTGCCGCCCAATGGGAAAGCCTGCTGGGAGGGATCAATGGTTCATCTAACACCCCATGCCCATTGCTAAGCCAGACAGGACCACTCACACCACTCACACGCTCCCTGCCTGGCAATGAAGACGCCCAGCTGCTCAGAAGATTTGTTTGTGTTTTGTGTGTGCGCATGTGTGTGTGTGCACATATTTGAATGTGTCTGTGTGCACGGCCAGAGAAGGGCCACCGCATGTGGTCCGATGGACACATTTCTAGACAGAATTGTAAAAGAATAGATTTCATGAATTGAATGCTATGGGATTTGTACTCACTTATATTTCTCAAAGCTTTATGGAAAAGCAGGCAGGTAACAGATGCTCTCATAAAAAGGAGAAAAAAACATAATAAATGAACAAATGACTACATATTAACCCGTCTATTTTGAGACTGGCGTATTTAAGAAAGAGTGTTTGTTGACCCATTTCCTTAAGTATGGCCCGCAATTATTTACTGCCGATCACCTTGGGGATCCAGGCCATATCAAGTTGTGACCATGTTAATCTATTTATGGTTGATAGTTGTTGTTTTTTAATGGCTACTGTTTGTTTGTGGATGTTGCAATTTTTTTCTTGTTTTTTGTTATTGTGTGTGATAATGCTGAATGATTGTGTGTATCTGTCGTTGAATATATTAAATATATTTTAAAAAACAAAGCTGAAGGATATAAAAAAAGCAAAGAGCATGTGGTTAGATGTTTTGGTTCAGCGTTTTACTTCATCAAAAGTCACCTTGCCAAAAGGTAAGCTTAGAAAAGCAATTCAATGAAACAAATCTACCTTTTATGCAGTGAAAGTCTAGCTTTATAAAGGAATACAGTACTTCCTAGAATCCAAAGCGTGGAACAGGGTCTGCTGAAGCACAATAGGAATTCATCAAGCACCAGCCAGCCTCCAAAGCCCGAAATCGTGACAAAGTTTAATGAATTGGTCTATCAGCAAGACACCTGAAAGACAGCCTTTGGGAGCCAGTCAGGATAAACTCTTCGGGATCTTGCAGAGGGCGCAATGCAGCAAGGTCATCGACACATTGCATCAAGCTGGTTACTGAGAGAAGGGCTTTTGTTCTTGTCTGTGAAGTCCCTTTTGCCAGAGGTAATAATTAAGAACTCATCTGTCAGCGCACACTAATGTCTTCATTTTGGATTTGCCGCTTCTGCTGCATTTTCCTGGCCATCGTTACCGTGTTCCAGACCCTCATATACAGCTACCCCAACACAAAAACACTTGCTATATGATTTAGTGGTCTGTGGTCTTTTGTCTGTAATAACTGCCACCCTGTCAAAATGGTGTAACTTAATTTTGTTTCTGTGTTGGAACTATTGACTGGTAAGAGAAGATGGATAGGTGGACTTCAGGTGTCACCCGGGTGTGGCATTGCCTGTCTCCCCCTCTGCCTGCTGTCCCCTCTTGACTGTTCGTTCACACTGAGCTTTATCAGATGTGACAGGTTTGGACCAACAAAGTGATGGTCTTTAACCGGTGTTCTTTCTGTGGGAGTGGGGGGGAATGGGAGGGTGGGGTGGGGGACGACGACACAGAGTGAATCTGTCTTCACCATCCTGGAGCAATTTATTTTCCAGATTCCCTTGCAGGCTTATGTTCTATCATAGCTGAAGGTCAGAGATAACCATGTGCAGCTGTCGTGTGATACGGGTTCACCGACAACGTTTGGAGAAATACATTACTATTGCCCACCCAAAAGAAAATCTGCCGGTGAGGTAAAAACAAAGCCTACCAATTAAAACAGAGCCCCTCCCCAAGCACAAACTATGGAGGTGTCAACCAAGTCAGTGTATGTTACACTGGAGTGATCTCTGTACTTGAATCTGAGCACATTTTAACCAGGAATGAAGTCAAGCACTTGAATGAAGGGGGAGCTGTTTGGCTGATTTGATCCTATGGGAATTCTCCACTCCAAGTCAATTCCGGCAGGTCCTTTGGAGAGTGTGGCGGGAAGATAAAGGCAAGGCGACATTGTCAAACTCCTGATCCTGACTCGGCAATCCACCGTTGGGGGATTTCACTCTAATACATTTACAATGTAGAAATCAGCCTCACCCATTGTCCTTTGACGCCATAGCGTAAATAGGCAATGCATTCATCCACTTTCCACCCATTGCAAGATTGCAATTTAGAGTAGTTCTTTTCCCCGTCTCCCTCTTTCCCCAGCCTCCTCTCTACATTTCCGCCTTTCATTTCACAAACATCTGCTGGCAGCGTGGAATCCCTGATCTCTCATTCTTTCACTGTCTCCAATTTCATTACAAGAAACAATGCTACTGATGGGAGTTGACTTTCTTATTTTTTCCAACAGATGTTTTGTTTTAATCCATAGGATTGCATATGTTTTGTGTGCTTCAGGAAAGCATATGTGATGAACTCATACAAGAAGCGACTGCACTGAATTTGTACAGTGGCTACTTTGTGGCTTTCTTAACAATGGGGCAACGCTGCCTAGCCCTCATCCTCTCTTGTTGGAATTGCCAGGAATTTAGCAAAGCACCAGCCTCTCTCGCATCATGGTACACTCTGTGGTCGCAAAAATAACAACACAAATTGTAGAGAACCATGAAGTGTAAATAGTGCCAATCAATTATACAATGTTTTTAGAAAATGGTTATTGAGGAGAGACAAACAAGTTAATTGATTATTTATAGCATTATATTTACAACATGCAATGAAACCTTGCAAGCTCTTGAGACTTGCTTTATAGAGGTACAAAGGCAAAACTATGATTTGTTTATTTTGTTTCTTTTAGTTTGAGTCAAAATCATTATAGTGGCATGAACAGTATTGGCGGCCGAAACGTTAGCCAACTCTATTGTAGTTCCTTAGCGACAAGGGAGTGTTTAGTTAAAGATGAATAATTATTTTCCGATGCATACATTTAAATCTAATTTCCAGCAAAAAAAAATTTTTCTGAAAAACATCACACTAATTTATCCATTATAGTCTGCTGAGTTTTTATTAGCCCAGCTTCATTGACCTTAGTTCAACAAGGGCAGATTGCGTTTGGCAACAGCTGTAATGAAAAATATGGTAAATGCAAAAACTAGCAGATGGCCCCTTAATTAGAATAAGAAAAAGTACCTAGTGGGCATTTTGAGATTTGATTTTGCAGTCTCAAATAGTATTTGAGATAGAAATCTATATAAAAAACTTAAAAAAAAAAATTTACACTTGATTTAAAGATTCTTGTTCCTAAATATTGACACTGACAGAGCTATAACCTACATATTGCTGAGCATAGCATCAGATGAAGTTTCCCATGGTGACAGATTTACGTTTGAGAACTGTAGCTGTCGCAGAAAGTAGTAAGCCAGTTCTGTGAAATAGTGCACAGGATTCAATTAAAATACTAATAATGTATCCCTCACCAAAAGACACCGATGTGAATGGATCACTTTGGCTAATACAAATATTTCAGAAATGCATTTTTGATACAATTTATCCAGTCAAATTGGCCCTTGCTAAGTTCTTACACCATAGCGCATCTCACCAGTGTTTAAATGATCCATTGTAGACACTTTAGGAAGAACAATGATAGGAGTGGAAAATTATATGAAACTTTACAGTAAAGGACGAGGCATCCGTGTCCTAGGGACAGGCGGAGCGTTGGGAACTATAGTCTGGGATCAAGTCGGTCAAGCAGTTTAACCCATCGCCAATTAGCTGTGAAAGGCCTTTGATTCCAATGCAGCAGTGTTGACTAGCAGTACACGACCCTCTCCCCCTCGTTATTTTAGAGCCTAATTTTTCTGACATAGCTTGCAGTATCTCCCCAGATATAACAGTGCCTCTTAATTACTGCTGCAGAGCTGGTACACAATCCATTTGCAGGACAGGGAGGAGTGGGAGGGTAGAAAACACTGGCACCGAGGAGCCAATGACTGAATCAAGTACCAGACATCCACTTCGTACTTTCAGATCGGAGCGTATGATTGATGCAACTTCCCTACCAGTAGAACAATATTTAACCAAATATTCATTAAATTGTTTGTCCCCCACCTCCTGCTTTTGTTTCAGCAGGTCTTAACTGCTCATGGCAGCTGGTGTCCTCCTGCTGTACTTTGCTATTTGTCAGATATGGAAAAGTCCCATACAGCCTTATCAGGTAATAGTGAGTCACTGGGAGATTTCAGGAACTAATCTTGTGATTCTGTGAAGGTGACATTGTTTGTGATTCCGACTCTCCATCTTAACACCCAGTTTTTTTGGGGTTTGCCAGTTGCCACTGTTCTGTTTTGCAGTTCTGGCGCACAAGGGTAGTGCTAAAGGCCAACTTACAACTTTTTCATTATTTAGATCAAAGAATGAAAAAAAAGAAAGCACAGTTGTTAAAGAAACATACATGGAATATAAAAAAGAAAAGAAAAGATCCGACTGGTACATCAGCAGAGAATCTACCACTTCATAATTACAGTGTGAAACTGCTGTCAGGTTATTTCTTATTTTTCTATCACAGTATAATTTAATGACTCATCATTGAGAGATGTTTTACAACAGCAATATCTTCTTTAAATTGCTACTTCCAACACATGGAGCTGAGCTTCAACAATAAGTGTGAATTGTACATACCATTATCACATTTTCGAAACAATAACGAATACTGCATATGTGTCAACGGTGTAGCTTTGCAATCTATTCTTGTTAAATTTAATAAAAAAAGGAGACAGGGATGTAGGCTATACGGATCAGTAAAGGAAATTGAAGGGAAGGATCCAGTAGTGATGTTACCAATTTCTTGGAAGGGCCCTGTCCATTCACAGTTTCCACCAGCAGTTCTATGTAGGTCTCGTTCCATGGCTCGTTTTAGCTGATTTACTGACCTGCGTCTGTGCTGTAGCATTAATTCATCTGTGGTTAACATATCCTGGGCCACAGGTTAGCCTGCCTGCCCATGATCCCTCCAGACCTTATTAACCAGCGTCGCTTTCGAAAGTGCTCATAGTTAATTACATGAATAGATATGTACATGCCGAAATATAGTATGTCCTGGTTTTATCGCCTAATTCCCTTCACATACATCTGACTGGATGTCCCATGGCAATGTGTTCTAATGGTGGTTGAATAATTCCTTCCTGTTAATAATTTCCTTCCCTTCAGGTTATTTTCTTAAATGGAAATGCATTTCTTTCTTTAGTCAAGAGTAGATGATAGTTTGCTTAAACATTTTTGTGAAGATTTTTTGATAGAAGAAAATGGTTTATGCAACCTAAAGAAATGTCAAAGCCCTTAATTAGGCCACTACCTATTATGACCCCACGGCAACACAGCGGACAGACACGGCACGGCAAGTATAAAAATATTTAATATAGTGGCCCCGATCAATCACTGTACAAACCAGTACAATTTAACTAAAAAAAACAAAACCAGCACCTTGTACACTGCTAGAAACTCTTGTAAACAACGGGGATCTTAAGAGATAAAAAAAATAGTTAAAAACACTTAATCAGCCCTTAGGGTCTAAAAGCGTTCGTGTCCGTTGTTGTCTCTCGGCGTCTCGTCTTCCGAGAATAATCCGGTGAAACCAACACCCGTCAGGAAACTGTCCAAAGAGCGTCGGTTGTCCTCTCTACCAATGCCCGGTTCTCCGTGGTCCGTCCGTGTGGGGGTAGGAAACACAATCAAACGTGCGTTATTGAGAATCACTGGATAACAGAGTCACATTACGCAGATACCAAAGTTAACGTGTTTACGGCCCTTCGGAAAAAGATTAAAGTCCGTTATCACCCATTTCCTAGGGCAGGTCTGGTCTGTTGCGGTGCGGTCCCGTGCGGTCTCTGCCGACAGCCTCTTTTCTTGCCCTCCGTTTTCGCCCCTGCTTCCTGATATAGCCCCCGCTTTTATCGTCGTGCAGGCTCCGGTAGCGATGTGGTGAGGTGATTGAAGATTGTTTGCAGGTGTTGTCAATTGTTATGGCCAGTGTCTGCGTTTCCCTTCCATGCATGCTTAACCACATCTATAGATATGACCACGTCTAAATAAAATCACACTACATTAAAAACGACAAACAGTATTAAAACCAACTAAAACCAGCATGCTAAAAATCACAACGTAACCACATCTATAGATATTACAAAGTCTAAATAAAATCACACTACATTAAAAACGACAAACAGTATTAAAACCAACTAAAACCAGCATGCTAAAAATCACAACGCAAAACAAATTAACAACGCACCACTCAAACAAATGATTTTTTCCTGCACAAAACTTGTCCTACCTGACATTCTGACATATATTCATACGTTTTAACCCTGTCAAACCTCCAAGTTTACTGCCTGTATATTCACACGTTTTAACCCAGTCAAACCTCCAGGTTTAATGATGGTATATTCATACGTTTTAACCCAGTCAAACCCATTTAGATCTGGCATTGTCACAGGGGGGTAAACATCCCATGAAATCAAAAACAAGCAAAAATCTGAATCCAAAAGCTCTTTGGGGCTAAAATGAGGGTTGGGTTCTGTATGTTTTTGTTTTACAGTAAAAGTTTATGATTTTGTTATTGTTGTTTTTTTTTTAAAATCTTTGCCCTACAGTTGAGCCTGGTCTTCAACGGTTTCACCATGAGGGTGTACTTCTGTTGGGGGCAGCAGCAGCAGCGGCAATCCAGCGTTACGGTGTTCCTCCAGAACCTGGCAGCCGCGGACTTCCTGTTGAGCATGTGTCTGCCCCTACGCATTGCAAAATACGCCAGTGACTCCTGTCTGGTGCAAAAGGTCTATTGTAACTTTGGGGCGCCAACGCTCTACCTCAACATGTATGCCAGTATCCTCTTTATGGAGTATATTGCTGCCAACAGGTAAAAAAGGACATTGGTTCCAAAATTGGAAAGAGAACATTTGAAAATGTCTGGATTTTTATTAACCTCATAATTCATAAGCTTACACTTAAGGAAAAAGTTTTCAAATCCTCTGCATGTTCTCGCTATGGAAACTAGAACTCCGTCGAAAAGTTTATAATAAACTCAGCATTGTTTTAATACGTTTATTTTATGATGTATGGCTTTCGCCATTGTATATCAAATCTTTGCTCAACTTCCCCTTTTGCCGGTCTTGTTTCTAATAGAGAAAATGTTCCCCTGGCCATTTCCCAATATGTGTAGGAGCCAACAGATTCTAACCACCTGCCCCCCTCCCCTTCCCCCCACAGGTACCTGAAGATAAAATGTCCCCTCGGAAGACATGCTCTACGGAACGTTCGCACCGCCCGCATCCTGTCCGCCACCACTTGGGGATTCCTATTGGCCACCTGTGGCGCTTACGTCACCACTTCCCTCGTGACGGACAGGGGGACCACGGCTTCTTCCGGATTGATCGGCTGCGACGGCCATCACAGCGCCCAGCTCAGACTTCTCTACAAAATCTTCCACGGCTGCTTGGCAGGCCTCTTCCTCTTCGTGTTGGCCTCCCTCATCTTTTTCTATTACAGCACCACACAGAGGCTGAAGGGGATACAGCAAAGTAACACAGGGAAATCCTCAGGCTGCAAGAAGATTGATAAGTCCAAGAGGAACATGCTGGTGCTGGTGGTGGTGTTCTGTGTGTGCTTCTTGCCCTACCACCTGGTGCGCCTGCCCTTCGCTTTACAACGAATCGAGGGCACCCCCAGCAAAGCCTTCTACTACCTGAAGGAAGTGACGGTGGTGCTCTCTGTGCTGAACGCCTGTCTGGACCCTTTCATCTACTTCATCTTCTGCAAAGCCTTTCGGTCTCAGCTGGGCGTGAGGGCGGGGCTCTTTACCACCACCGGACAGACTGACACCAACAACGGCCTATCAGGAGACAGGAGGCTCAGCGAGGGGATTGTGAACCTAAAGACAAAGGAGAAAAGGACGTCCGGGAACGCTTCGGGACGAACGTCGGAAGACGCTTTGTAACTCGAGACGGACCAGCGTCTTGTAACTTTGTCGTGCAGACAGACGCCCCCCGGTGTCCGTTTGATCTGTTGACACACTTCTGATTCATGGATGGGCTAGTAAATAAGCTGCCACACTTATTATTTTCTGCAGTGATGATATCTACTATGCTATGGCTGAACAGCACTATACCTTTGTGTACACACTGTATATGACAAAAATATTTTACATTTAAGAGTGACCTGTTTATGATTGGCAGCTATTGCTAGTTTAAAATGCAAGTAGGATTGATGCTTTATTGTACACTAACTCTTGTATTGTATACTAAACGTTTTTACTTTCTAAATGCATTTACATGGATGTCTGCTTGTAATATTATCTTTTCAAAGCTGTTTTCAATTAATGTTTGACTAAACTATACTATGAACTTTTAACAACTTCATTTCAGGAAATTCAACTCGTAAATTAGCATTACATCTGATAAGGAAGCTGTTGTAGCACACATGCAAGCGCGCGCGCGCGCACACACGCGCACACACACACACACACACACACACACACACACACACACACACACACACACACACACACACACACAGACACACACACACACACACACACACACACACACACACACACACACACACAC
>JAVQJS010049997.1:0-14789 GCA_036024795.1 Galaxias rostratus | reverse complement strand
CCATCCTCTGTCATTAACCAGTAAGACAGCCAGACCATGCTCTGTGGCATTGACCAGTAGCCCCAGGTAGGACTGCCATGCTAGGGCCCCAAGTAGGACTGTCATACCACACCCTGGGTAGGACTGCCATGATAAAATAATGTAACAATGTGTTTGACAGTTCTCACTCAAATATTGTATACTTTTTTTTTTTTACTTGAAAGCTTTACATTATATTTATTTAGCAGGAGGATAAGTTGGACAAGTTACATTATTCGTGTATTTACTCAAGAACATCCAATGGGTTTTCTTGACTGACCCTTCTACTCCACTTGCAGGTACGATCACGACAGCGGGCACGACAGTGGCAGTGAGGATACGTGCTACGAGCTCTCCCAGCCTTTCACCTTGCTAACCCTTGGCATGGGCAAGCTCTTTGTTCCAAAGGCTTCCTCCTCTTCTGTCCTTTCAGCTGGGGACCACGGCAACCGCGTGCTGCCCATGCCCCAGCGTGTAGGCGTGTGCCTGGATCATGATGCTGGCCGGGTCTACTTTTATGACGCAGACTCCATGAGGTGCCTTTATGAGCGGCAGGTGGACTGTGCAGGAACCATGTACCCTGCCTTCGCCCTGATGGGGAGCGGCAAAATCCAACTGGAGGAATTCATCACCACCAAGCGATTGGTGTATTGATGGAGGGATTCATCACCACCAAGCGAATGGTGTATGTATGGAGGGTTTTGTTGGGCTGCATAGCCCTAGATAAGTTAGCTTAGAGAAGGAAGGCTAGACTTTGCATACCAAAGTCATGCATTCTATTATTGTACGGTTTTATCAGACGATGGCGGTACACATTAACAATACCTGAGCTTTAGTATGTCCAGGGGGCTTCTTTTCGGCGGTCTACTTTGTTGGTTAACTCGTTCAAAATCACAGTTACCTTTCTTGTTTCATGTCGTGCTTTTTGGCCAGGTCAAACTCTGTTATTCTTTTGGCTTTTCATATTCAGAAATTCAGCAAAGAATCATTTTCCTAGCTTTCTGTGTTGCACCAGGTAAACGCCGTCTCTAATCTTAGGCATGTGCCATCAGAACAGCCTTGTAGCTACTACAGAGCCTTTGTGCCTTGAGAAATGGGACACCCAGCAGGTGTTGCAAACTAATACTTGTATGAGAGCATGATGCTGAGGGTTGGCCATCACAATATACACAGGGCTAGGATATTTAACACTTTCTTCACAAAGGAAATTAAGCTAATTCTTCATGATCACCAGTATATCGAGGTCTAGAGCGATTTTATTTTATGACACCAAATCAAGACTTTCTAAACTGTTATCTGTTATGTTATTCACATTTCACATGTTTTAATTTAGAGAACTATTCACAGAGTATTTCCTCATTTTCTATGTTTTTGTAGTGTTTGCACATTTAAGAAATATTACACATACATCACCATCACTATCATTGTGCACCAAGTTCAAAGGAAGCAGCATACAAACACGAATGGTAGCTTAACTTCCTCAGTTTAGTTAATCACATCCTGTCACTTTCACGTACATGCACTACAGGGCTAGTTGAGTTTTAATGTTGTAGAGTGTTGAGTGTTTACAGAAGCACTGAATGTTTTCTTTATATCTTCACCACAAAAAGCCTAAGACTATGTATGTATAGATAGCAACTAGCACCGATCTTGGCATTTGCTGACACACAGGCATACCATGACACACAAGGCAAACCATGAGGGCTGGCACTCCTATATGGGAATCAGTTTAGGAAACTCTTGTCTATAAGGTTAAGTGTGTGCATAGTTTTTCCATGCATCTTGATTTCTGTACGGTTGGGTTTATTGGTGTGTGTTTTTCTCAGGTTTTGGGGTCCTAAGGCCTTATGCAGCCTACCTCTATTTGTGAACCCTAGAAAACAATTACAGGATCTCCTTTCTCCTTATAACATCATGTATCATTTTGTGTAAGTTATTGTTTGTTGTAGATTCGTTAAGTTGTACTCGTTAAGACTTGTTTTAGAGCAATGGGCACAAATCTCTGTAGTTTTAAATGCAACATAATCTAGCGTACACATCAAGGGATCCATGTTCCCCTTATAGTATAGCCAGAACATTTTGTTAATGCACAAGGTTCTGTACATTTACTGAGTTTGTGTTTGCTGTGACGTGTGGCCAACCTTGAGGCTCAAATAGTGTAGAAACCGTGAGGATGTTGATGGAAAACTGTGGTGGTAACCGTTGGAAGTGGACGCTCTCATGTTTCCTTGTCCTTGTCGACTTTTTCCTCTCCTCCCCTTGTCTGTATTTTGCAGTCTCTGAATGTCTTGAAATGTGTAAATGTTGCTTCCTGTTTCAGTTACATATTGTTTTGTTGACAAATGGATATGTGAATTTCTAATATCTCCCCTTCAACTGAAATACTGAGCATAATCAGTTTGTACTAGTTTGCATCTCACTACTTCTTCCTTAATCGGTCATCCAAGTATAATGCACCTTTCTACAAATACCTTTTAATTGACTGTTAAAACACCAAGTTTATGCACTTAATAAGTAGGTCCAGGGTTTTGCCAATTAATCAACAAACACTTTGGTATTATTGACAGAAGAAACCCATGTGAACCGTTTTCAATCCATTCGTTTTTCTTTTGTCTTTTCACCAATGAACTGCTGGACAATCTAGTCACACTAAATGTTTGGTTGAAGGCTTGTATTGCTGCAGCATAGGCAAATTGAGAAAACAGGATCTTGCAACTGCAATGTATTTCATTAGTTGTGGTAGGGTCATTCATCACCAATAGACTTCCAATATAATAATTCAAGCTAGCACTTTAAAACTGTAGCATGTCAGCAAGCAAGCCGCTTGAATTTAGAGGTCTTTGTGATCAACTTTGTTATGTGCAATATTAGGCAAAATGCTAAAGTTTAAATGCCGCATTAACAGGATCACTGTATTCTCTTGAAGAATGACATTTTGGCTGTCAAGTGTTGATGCTGCTGATTGATGCTTTAAAAGAGGTGAGAGATCTTGTTTCTTATACTATGCTATGTGGATTTTTTTTTTTTTTTTTTTAATAAATAGTGTTTTTAAACCCAAATGTGCCCTCTGTTTTACTTAGTTGGTACTATTTGTATCTAAAATGTGTTCTCATAACAGGTAACATGACCAGATTATTTATACATATTTACATGTGTATCAGATTTGTGTATGTTTTATATCTAAATTCTAATGGAGTATAAATCGGTAGCATGAAAAAATATCCAAAAGCGGTAGTGAGGCCATCTTTGTAATGAATACTTTTCTGCATGAGTAGTGTTATGGGGGCATAATTTCATCAAATCTAATTAAGGGAGAACCAGGTTAATGTGTCAATGCACAATTGATTATTCTGCTGAGGCCATCTTTGCTGCGGGGCTGGAGCCTGTCCTAGCCAACACAGGGTGAGAGGTAGTGTACACCCTGGACAGGTAGCCAGTCTATCACAGGGTTGACACATAGGGACAATATAGAGTCAACTATTTCCTTGCATGCTTTTGGACTATGTGAGGAAACAGGAGTACCCAGATGAGACACACACAAACTCCGCACAGAAAGGCCCTTGGGTCATGTTGGGATTGAACCCACAACCATCTTGCCGTGATGCAACAGTGCTAACCACCGAGCCCCCAGGGTGCCACACTGATTTCTTTCTAACCTTTGTTTTTTGTCTTGATGCTGATGGCTTACAGATAATGAAAATTAAAAATCAGTATCTCAAAAAAGAATATTGTGAATATATTGTTGTAAGAATTGTGTTCACATTTCAAACTGTAATCAGCGAAGTTCTGTAAGCATCAGAATCATGGGAAAGACTGCAGACTTAACAATTGTCCAGACACCAGTCATTGATGCTGTCCACAAGGAGGGTAAGCCTCAAGCGGTCATTGCTAAAGAAGCTGACTGTTCTCAAAGTGATATATCCCAGCATATTCGTAGAAAGTTGAGTGGAAGGAAAAGGAGTGGTAGGAAAATATGCATACATGCAACAGGGATACCTGCGGCTGTGAGAGTATTGTCAAGCCTAAGGCCATTCCAAAGATTTGGGGTAGTTTCAAAAGGAGAGGACTGAGGATGGATCACGAGATTTTGTACCTGCCCACACAGCCAAAAGTACCAAACAATAAAAAAATACCTGGTTTAACAGCCATGGAATGACTATGTTTGATTGGCCAGCAAATTTGCCTGACCTGAAACCCATAGAGAGTCTCTAGGGAATTGTCAAGAGGAAGGTGGAACATCAGACCCAACCATGCAGACAAGCTGAAGGCCGCTATCAAAGAACCTGGGCTTCTATAACACCTCAACAGTGCCACAGGCTGATCGCCTCCGTGCCATACCGCATTGATGCAGTCATTCAAACAAAAGGAGGCCCAACGAAGTGCTGAGTGCATACAAATGAACATACTTTTCAGAAGGCTGATATTTCTGTATTACAAATCCTTTTTGATCGGCCTAATGGAATATACACATTTTCTGATACGGAATTTGGGGTTTTCTTTAGCTGTAAACAGTAATTGTCAAGATTTTTTTTTAAAAACTTAAATTATTCACTTCTAGATCTAGATTCTAGATAACGACTTTCACTTTTTAAATAGAATTACTGAAATAAGTTAACCTTTCCACCATATTAAAATGTATTAAGATGCACTTGTATCAGGTCAAAGTGAAATTAAAATGAATTCTAATTGAAAGTTTGTCTTTGAGAATGTATTTCTCTGGTATCAGAACGTATTGGAATAAAGAAAATTCTGCATAATTCAACCGATCTACAAATGTTGCTGTATATCTACTGTTATGCCGCCATGGTTACACATTTATTTGTAATTTTATCAGCGCCATTTATTTGCATTGCTTTCCTTTCGACTTGGCCTATGTAAACCCTATTATGAGACACAACTTCTCGGTAGAATGTTTGGATTCCTTCAAATTAGACCATTTAATGTTACACCTACTTTGCCAAATTAACACTGCCGCCTTCCTTCTTTTCCACCTGCTAAAGGATGCTTGGAAGGACGGGGAGAAGGGGTGCATACGTCACGCTGTGCACGCTACTGGCCTGTAGAACACGGAAGAGGCTGAGGAGGAAAGACATTCCACGTCATTGAGGTGTACTTGCTACTGTGTGAGGTGCTATTTCTGTCTGATTTGGACATGTTTACGTATTTACGACTCACTTGTAGTACACTATTGGACGTTGAATGACTTCACAGCAACACATCAAACCTTTACGGGAAAGAGTAGCCCGGGTAAAATCTATTTCGCTGAAGGTACAGTATTTGATTTAACAGCTACGCTAGCGAGCCGTAATAATAGCTCAGGTGTCTTCATTGCCGGGTTTAGCCGACCTCTTAGACTTACCTTATCATCATACACTAACATTGTCACTTTGATTTATTCTTTACCGCGTATACTACACATTGCCTATGACACTTCAAACATTGAACCATTATGCAGCTACAAACAAGCCTGACGTTACTAAATAACAGGCTACTTGATAGGATTGCAAAAACCTCTTCGTCTTACGATTGATCATTTGTTTTGACCGCTCCTCCTTAACGTAAATTTTACTTTGAGTAACACCCACGTGCAATACCTTATAAAGCAATTGCACAGTGCGATTAGAGATCTGTTAGTTGCAGGTAACTGCTGCTTGTTAAATGTGCCGCAGTGTAACTGAAGACTAGCATAGGAAACGACTAACTTGCAAAGAAGATTGAATTCAGGGGGATACATTATTTTAACAGTTACGGTTGCGTGTTTACATCCTTTCCATTTCAATTATTGGTATATGGCTAAGGATTGGTTATACATTGGCAAGCTTAACCCCAGAGTGAGAGGCTGGCCTTGTTGCATTCAACACAATAGAAGAACTTGATGATCAAGTATGATGCATATGGTCAGACATTACTTTAATCATTTCCCCATGTGCTTTCGGTGGTCCATAGTCTTGGTGTGTAGTTAAATTTGCAAGGTTACACTTGCAGTTATTGGTGTACAAGTCCTGTTCACAGTGAATCACCCATAGTACATTACACAACGATTTTCCACCATTCCTGAGGGGGCGGAGATGTTTTGTGTATGTAAAATAGCATGTAGGTGTGAAAGTGAACTGGAAGGTGTTACCAAGTGGTTGCACATACAAGCTTAGAGCACGATAGTCTTTTGCATCAACAACTACAATTGCCTACATTAATTAAATGTTTGAGCGGTAGCCTAATATAATAGACAACAATATTATCCTAATTTCAACATAATGAACTAACAAACATATTAACATTTAAACTCTTTTCATTGCTAAGGGCTGTTGAGTTTACACTACCCGTGGACTAATGCAAGTCTCTTTTAGTCCAGCCCTTGGATTATCTGCAAGATTGAGTTATACTTATCAAAGACTCATAGTCTGTAGATATATCCGTGCGCTACCTCCATGCTAGGGGGTTTCCTGTGGCCACACAGTGATTTGGGTCAGACCTTCAAAGAATCTAGACCTAACTCAATGTGAGACAGGGCTTTAAAATCATTGAGTCAGTTGCAAGAAGACGTTGGTAAATATGATGACAATCACACAGTTGTCTATTGCATATTAGTGCTCCCTTCTTACGATTCCCTTCTGAACTTACAAAGGATCAGGTTGAGAAATCAAAAGTAATCTCATAGTAGACTACTTCAAAACATAACAATCTTAATATTTTGGAATTTAAATGTCTTTGATGATCTAGAATAAATCTAGCACTTATGTTATAACAGTGTTTTTAAACTATGACACCAAATGTACAGTTCGGCTTATGTTCTGACCTTAAGATATTATCTGGACAGCATGGCGTGTGTGTGTGTGTGTGTGTGTGTGTGTGTGTGTGTGTGTGTGTGTGTGTGTGTGTGTGTGTGTGTGTGTGTGTGTGTGTGTGTGTGTGTGTGTGTGCGCGCGCGCATGTGCGTACGTATTTTTGTTAAATAGAAAACATTACTTAACTTACTTAATTGTGTGTGAGATGGCTGGTGTGTATGATGGAGGAGTGTGTTGAAGTTCCTTACTTACTGTAGGTTGGTTACTAAAACACAGTACATACTTATTGTTAAATAACAATACAAATTAGTTCCGCTTTCATTCTTATGACAGATGGTCTTATTAAAGACCTTTTATATGTGGAGGAAAATTAAAATTTTGATCTATAGGTGAGACTTTCAGATATTAACTGCAATATGACCTTTTTTTTTACTTTAATTATGCATTTTATGTGGGCTGTACATTTAGATAATTTAATTGCATGGGATTCATATGACTCTTGGCTTTCAAAAGATATACTTTGGATTATACCCCTTGATAAAAACACATTTAAAATAAATTCTATTTTACGTTATTGCAGAGCTGTCAACTTTTACAAAAACCTTTGCATGAGAGACGGGTACAGTCAATCTTTGTACTCAAAGAAACATGACTGGCAGTTATTTCCCCAGTTGAGCTATTGAGTTTCATAATTTATAATTTATAAATGTATAATCCTTACCCCAGGCATTAAACACATTTCATAAGAATACAACTTTCTCAAATGTGTAGATTGGATCATTGGCCTTTTTATTTAGTTTTTCTGCAGTAGGAGTTTACGCTTCTGTTAAACCTTTCCATTTATTTCTAATTCTTTCTAAATACTGGTTTTATCTTGAACCATCTGAGTTCAATTGAAGCACGTTTACTAGTCAACCCTTATGTCAATATTTCACCTGAGACCTCTTTTATAAACCTTTGCATTAGAATCATAATCTTATGAGGTCCTCACATCAATCCAGGAAGTCCCAAAACAATGGGATGTACAGGTGTAGGGTTCCCTTAGCAACACCAGTAGCAACACTTCCTTAGAAATGAACATGCCCAATGACCTTTCTGGTCTTGGAAGAAGTAAGTCAGTCTTTGACAACTAGATAACATTTTACTATGAGCATGGTTACTAAAATAAAACACTATTAAATCATACACTCATTGTTCTTAACGCTTGATAAGTTAACGTCCACACGTCCCAGATGTGTGAATATGTGAGAACTAGGAGGTGGGGCATGTAAAGAGGGTCATATGTGTGAGCCTGATGACAGTTGCTGTCCTTTAATAGTATTTGCTCAAAAGCCTGCTATAATAATAATAATAATAATTCATTGGATTGAGCTTTTAGCATCTTTTCAAGACACTCAAAGCACTTTAATTGGGTTATGTCACCAATTCACACTACAGAACTAACAATGAATGGACCTACCATTATCAAATTATCAAACACAATGCTCAGTCCGAGTGATACCACAACAGCCAACTTGCGGCAGATTTGCTCACCCAGCATTCATGACGTCTTGCTCATTCTCATAGGACACACAGACCACCTCCAGATGAACTATCACTGATTGGTCAAGGCACTTTTAGGAGGATATAGCATTTTTTTTTTGATGGTGGGAGGAAACACGCACAAACACAGAGAGAACTTGCAAACTCCACACAGAAAGGCCCTTGGCTGAGGTGGGGTTTGAATCCAGGACCTTTTTGCTAGGGGCTAACCACTAAGCCACTGTGTTGCCGATTGGCATGGCTGCATTTGCGGAGTTGTTATCTCTGCCCACAAAATACCATAACGGTCAATTAGTACTTACAATATAATTTTCAAAAGTGCTTTTCAAAGTATATATTACTTAAGTATAATATTATAATGTTACAATATGCCCACGTCAGAGCGTGCGTGACCTGGCCTGAGGCCTGTCAGTGGGGACCCTGCTTTGCTGGGATCTCCAGGGTGCCGTCTAAACTGAGGCTTGTCTTTTAACACAGTGACCTATTGCAGCAGCTCCTTGATGGGCGAATCCGGTCCGCGCCGCTCCACACTAGTCTCACGGCTGCCTATCTTCCGGCGGAGCTCCAGTAAGAGGCAAGAATCGCTACCGTCATCCCCCTCCTCTGGCGGCGTGGGCAATGGCATCCACACCTCCTCGCCGTCCAGCACCAACTCGAGCTCCAGCAGCACGGGGAAGCGCCGCAGCCTGTTCCGCGCCCCCTCGCTCAGCTTCTCCTCCAAGAGGAACAGCGACCCCCCCGCCCTGCCCGTTAACCTGAACCTCACGCCGCCACCGCAAGGCTCCGACGCTAACGGCAACGAGCATGTGGCCAACACCATGCCAGCGCTTCCAGAGGCCAGCCGCACCAAGGCACGCCACTCCTTTGGATTCGGAGGCCACCGGAGCAAGAAAATCACTCGCTCCCAAACGGAGGACTTTGACAAGGCGTCCTCGTCCTCGTCCACAGCCAATCGAAACGTTTTCATCAACTGCATCAGCTCAGGGACCAATGAGGGGGATGATTCGGGGTACCTGGAGGACTACAGTGGGGGAAGTAAGCGCTCGTCCAAGCAGAAGAAGCAGCTGCTGCCAAAGTCGTTCTCGGCTCACCATCGCTTCTCCCGGCACTCCGAGCACCGCAAAGCCCCAGATGTCAACCTGGAGCCCCCCACCACCAGCCCCACCAGCCCCACCACACCAGGGGAGGGTCTCACCCCGGCCTCCTTGCCCGGTGAGCTGCTTGGGATCGGGTGCGAGAGCTCCCTGCAGTCTCCCATGATTTCCGAGGACCGAACCACAGCCGTCACTCCCTCGGAGTTTGTCCCTGTTACTGAGGACTCCGTGTCGGAGGTGGACGCCCTGCTAGCACCCAGCCCGAGCCCTGGCCCAGTTCCTGACCAGGACACAGTGTCTGCTTCCCCTCCTGCTCCGGAGCACTTCAGCCTGGCCATTTCTACATCCCAGGTCAGAATCTTTGGCTAATATTGCTTACTGTTGTTTGTTTTCTACAGAAAAGCTCCTACTCATTTCCTTTGTCTTTCATAGAAAGTTAAAAGCACAACGTGTCCAGATTGTTGCCAAAGTTAGCAGTTTAAAGGTCTGAAGAGGTGTTTGTTTAACTAATTACTGCACCACATTGAATCATCAACCAAACATATCTAAAAGGTCAAAGGTTGGAGGGTGCTTACAATTATTTGGCCTTTTGGGATAGTAGACTAAGAAGATTATTGAGGAGGTGGTGCTTAACCTTGATCATGTGGAAATTGGACGCTTCCCCTGCCAAAATGTTTTGAATCATTTGCGAAGGTCTCTTTTCCTTTGAAGTGCCCACGTTGAGCATGTCGTTTTGTGTAGGTGTTCTTCACACCAGCCCAGTCCAGCACTGAGAGGCCCCTGCTCCCTGACACCAGCACCGCCAACACCACTGACTACGAGACGGCGGCTTCTATCTCCGAGCCCAATACAGCAATGCCCTCCTCGCCACCTCCGCCACAATCCCAGGAAGCACGGGACGCCGAAAGGGCAGAGGAGAGGAAGAGCACCGGGGAGGAAGTGCCAGAGGTGGGATCGGAGGTGGGGGAGAGGAAGGGGCCGGTGGAGAGGAGCAGGGGCTACCAGGCGGAGACCCCCAGCGAGAGCGAAGCAGAGCCAGGCCGGAGCGAGGGCTGCCACTCAAACCCGGAGCAGTCGAACATCCTCTCTGTGCAGGAAGCAGGAAGGGCAGGTTGCTACGGGAGACACGAGCCCCGGTCGTCCCACCTGAGGAAACCACACACAAGTACGTACTCAAGGGACTTGAGAACACATCCTCAATATTACTCAAAGCGTAAAACAATTACGAAATGTCAAACTAATGTTACAATAGAAGTGTAGTTAAAGTCTAGTTAGAAAGAATTTGTCCACAGGTTTATGATATATACATTCCCTCTGTACACTATTGTTTAACACACATTCATAGCTTCCTTAGTATATGTAGTTTACCAATGTAAGATTTTTTGTCTGAAACGTCTTGAAAAGTAGTGATTGAAAACTGTTTGGATATTTTGTGTAATTATGTTTTTCCCAGAGTCAGTAGGAATCCTTTAAAGGTAAGCACCTGGGCTAGTACTCAGTGCATGCTCACTAACTGACAGATATCAAGCCTAAAAGTATGCCGAACCGTACCTGTGGAATATTACTATGTGTCACTGGTGAAGAAGATAAAACATATCAGCCTATATGGCTTCTCATTAAAAACAGTATTTTGCTTTATGGTAATGTCCTGCACTGGTCAAGACAAGACTAGCACGCTGTGTAGTACCGATGCTTGTCACGCTCCCAGGCGTTGACAGGCTGGGAACCCAAAAGCACGACCACCAGGCAGGGAGTGGTTTGATGGGAACCACATTTACTTAAACTTTACTCAGGCAGGAGTTCAAACCAGGAAGTCAGTCCAACAACAAACAAATCCAGCAAGAAGCAGGCAGGCAATCCTATAGTCGAAGGGCAGTAAAACAAAGACAAACATCGATAGATTCAGAACTCAAACACTCTGGCAAAGCACCAAGACAGAAGGACCGGTAAATATATATATATATATAAGAGAACTAATGAGATGATGAGTTGTAGATGTGGAGCTGGGCGAAGAAAAAACAGGTGGACGGAATAAGTTGATTGAATTGAAAAGCCAGCTCTGAAATGACAGGAGGTGTTTGGAATATGACATGAACACGACCCATATGAAAATAACTTCTCATTACCTTCAAAGTCCTCACATTACAATAAGGAGGCATCATCAACAATTGCGAATAGCTTCCGGTTCATATTGTGCATTTGTCTGTGCATTTGTCAACGCGCCTTACAGTACTTAATAAAGAGTCTTTCCTAGGTCTCAGAAAGTGAAGTAGTTGTTGACACAACAGGTAGTGGGAATGAGGCATCGTGGTGGTCTTCAGTACACACACTAGACAGCGTTGACTGCCCAATAGTGATGAAAATAACAAACTAAAATAACTAGGGCGTTCACAAACAAAACAGGAACATACAGTATTTTCAAGAATATATCAATTTAGAGTCTTTGTGATGTTCCAATGTAGTAAAGCCAACTGTAGTCTATGTAATTAAACAAACTTACATGTGAGTTGTTAGATCCACAGAACACATTTACAAGAAGCGGGTAGTCTGGCAAAGTGAGTGAAATTTTAGTACTCTTTCAGTACCAGTCAAAATGTGGACACACTTTCCCATTCACTGGAACCAAACGTTTGACTGGTACTGTAAGTGTCCTGCCCCATTTGTGAGTCTATATTGACAGAGCTGTAATTACTCTACTGGCTAGGCGGCTGGCGAGGTAAATACAGTCCAGGTCACACAGTGTAGAAAAGCTTTCCCAAATCCTTTTAGTTACGTTTCAGTCTTCATCGACTGACAAAGCTGGCCCACGGCTCGCTCAGCGCTCACTCCAGGCTGCCAACTAACCAAAGCAGAAAACTCATTCAGGACCAAGATGGCTGTTCAATGTGCTAAACATGATCTAAAGTAAAATATGCACAGGGTAAAGTGGGCTGTATGATGTGGCTGGCATCCTCCTCGCAACCTGCACTGCTTTTATAATAAATAATAATACATTATATTTATAAAGCGCTTTTCAGAACACTCAAAGACGCTGTTCAACTAGTCATGTACCTCTGCATGGCTGGACTCTAGATGGATGTACAGTCCCTAAAGGTTGCGTCTTGACCACTTATTCAAAGTGTATTGAAAACATGGCAATGTGTTTGGAGCAGGCTGGTACCAAGATATGGAACCCAGAACAAAGGTTGACTAAGCTACCAAGTGAAAGCAGCCTAGACCCCTCCAGCAGAGAGAGAGAGCTCCTGCTCTTGGCTCCTAATTCAAATGGTCCATTGCGATGGGGTTATGGTTAGGGGAATTGTACACACCCTGTCAAAGTGCATATAGCATAACAAAATATCTTTCAAATAATTTTATGTTGAGAGAATATAGACTGCTCCAACCCAATGCTGCTGTCTCTATCTCAGGGTGACCCTTGTGTCATGGAGGACCTATAGGTGAGTGAAGGTGCAGTAGCTCTGTGAACGTCACACACTGCCGGTTCTTGTTGTGGAACTGTAACGAGAGGGGCAACAGGAGCTGCACATCTTTTATAAGCCTCCTTGCAGTGCCAGTGTCAGCGACCACAGCAGGAGGTATTCTTCTGTAGGCTCTCTTTGTGTGGCCTCCAGCAGCAGTCGCCAGCCTGGCAGAGCCCCGAGTCCTGCTCCACTGCTCTGGCTCCTTGTTTTCTCAGCCAGCCAGTGAAAAGGCCAGGGCTGGATAGGGCTTTCTATTTTTCAGCTGTTGTTCATGTCTTGAATTGAGGCAATTGGCTCTTTTGGTGCTCTGCTCTTGACCTCTGCGTCAGAGAAGAGAAAAACACCCGCGTGTACGTGCAAAGAAAATCACACATGCACACGCACACACACCCACTCACCCACCCACCACCACCACTATTTTAGCTCTTGCCTGTTTGCCACTGTTCCCCACAGTCTTATTTTAATGGAGGATTTTAGAGATGGGTCCTGACAGTCTGCTTGCATGCTCTTCGTTGACGTTTCCCCCAGACTCCATGTGCAGCAGTGTTAGTCCCTACCACGGGGTGGTGTGCTTGGAGAGGCGTCTGCGCTCCTCGTCGGAGGGGGCTGGCGGCCCAGCCATGCAGCCCCGTCACAGGGACTCCCCGGGGACTGAGGGCTACTCCCTCCTGAAGCACCGCACCAGCTCCTCCTCCTCCAAACTGGGCAGCCTGGTAAGTCACACTGCAGTCAGTCAATGATTGGTGAGTGGATGAAATGAGCAGGAAGAGAGGGAGTCCTTTTCAGTCATCTAAACCCAGCCCACATGCACACACCCTGAACTCATTGATCTTAATCGTGAAATTAAAGACCCATCAATTAATTCATCCCTCCTGTTGCATTGCCCAGGACCAGTACTTTATAGATTTATTTTTAACTGGGACTGTGTGCTAATATTGAATGTAATGAGCAGGAAGGCCACTGGCAGAGTTAGTAGAATCGGAGTGACAGCTCCTGTCTGACTCAGAGGCCAAACTAAACTGTGTGGATTGGTAAAGCGTCCTATATAAACAATGTGCCTGCAAAGGTTACTCTCTTTTCCTAATCAAAACACATCCTGCCGCAGCCTGCAGCATTGTTGATACCGGACACACACACACACACACACACACACACACACACACACACACACACACACACACACACACACACATATTAAAGACTTAGGAAAGAGCTTGGTAGGTGACTCAGCTCTGACTCTGTTAGCTAGACAGACAGACACACACACACACTACAGACTAAATAGCTTAGACCATGCCGCCGTCTCCTGTGGATTACATCCTCACACAGGGATAACATCGACGCCCTAAATAACACTGACTAATCCTTTAACTGGGCTGTCCATCAACCACACACAAACACACACACAAACACATACAGAGACACTGTTTAGAAGTACTACACAAGGCAGAAAAGTCAGTATTAACCCATTATAATTGGCACACATTTAGCCTTTCTTACACTAACTTACACGCTCATACCAATTATTCTAGTCCATTACCCAGTGTGGAAAAGTCTACGACATGTTACACTCGGCTTTATGATTATGTGATACTTTAATTGAAATTACCCTCAACCGCTGCCCCCACTTGTTCATTGGCACTGTCGCAAATGCAGCACAATTTTTTTGAGACCCCTCTCCTTTTGTACTGAGGCATACAGGGGCTCTTTGTATTTCACAATGGTTCTTGCTGCATATGTGTGTTTGTCTGTGTGTCTGTGTGTTTGCTGTTTGAATGTGTGTGTGTGTGTGTGTGTGTTTGTGTGTGTGCGTGTGCGTTTGTGTGTGTGTGTGTGTGTGTGTGTGTGTGCGTGCGTGTGTGTGTGTGCAGGCCAAGTGTGAGGTTTGG